>ML780219.1:518459-554465 GCA_009831015.1 Picea engelmannii | reverse complement strand
GGAATCGGCCAGTCCATCATGGCCTTAATCTTGTTAGGGTCTACCTTGACACCTTCATGAGATACAATATGACCCAAATACTCTACCTCCTTTACTCCAAAGAAACATTTGGATGGTTTGGCATATAGTTGTTGCTCCTTTTGCCTTGTTCTTACCCTTTCTGCCTCACATAAATGGGAGGTCCATCAGATTGGATGTTAAATCCACCTTTTTGTATGGGGATTTGAAAGAAGAAATATACATGGAACAACCTCCTTGCTATGTCCAGAATGACACTATCCTTGTTTTCCGCCTTAAGAAATCTCTTTATGGTATTAATCAAGATCCTCGAGATTGGTATGCCAAAATGGACTTCTTTCTTCTTTATACAGACTTTTCTAGATGTCATTCTGACCCTAATGTCTATACCAAGAAAGTAGGAAGCGTATCATAATCCTTTTTATTTATGGTGATGACCTTATTCTCACTCGTAGTGACCCAAAAATTTTAAACCATGTGAAAACCAACCTTAAGAAGAAATTTAAAATGACCGACTTCGGATATTTGCACTATTTCCTTGGCCTCTAAGTTTTGCAAACCAAGGAAGGGATTTTTAATTCCTAGTCTACGTATGCTTGTGATCATCTTCATCACTTTCACATGAAAGATTCTAATCTATCCCCTTCTCCTTTCTAGTTTGGAGTCAAAATTGCTTCTACCTATTCTTCTTCCAAATTTGATGCCACTTTGTATCATCAGTTAGTTGGTAGTGTCTTATATTTCACTCATACCCGTCCTAATATTTACTTTGTTGTTGGTATTATTTTCTAATATATGGAAACACCCCGTTAAAGTAATTGGAAATCAGGGTACAATTTAGTTTGGGATACATTACAACTCAGGGGGGACTCATTTATTGGTTGGTTTCACTAATTAAAATTGGATTGATGACCTTGATGATAGAAAGTATATTGTAGGTTATGTTTTTATCCTTGGTTCAAGACCTGTCACTTGGTCCTGTAAGAAACAATAGGCTATTTCGCTTTCTTCAGCAGAAGTAGAGTATCAAGCAATGGTTAATGGAAGTCAAAAATCCTTGTGAATTCAACATATCCTTTCAATGTTTGAATTCCAACAACAACATTTGACAACCCTCTGGTGCGACAATCAAAGTGCCATCAATCTTGTCAAAGAACTAATTCAAATTTAGCACAACAAACACATCAATCTACACACAAAATTCATCTAAATGATCATTCATGATCAAGTTATTGAAGTTCTCATTTTACCCACAAAAGATAAAGTTGCTGACATATTCACAAAGTCTCTTACAGAAGCAAAGTTTTCCAAGCTTTGATCTATGTTAGGCATTCAAGAAGTTGTCATTAAGGGGGGATAGGCTCTCATGCCTCCTTCCTTATCCTATTTTCTCTCCTTTGTAAATCATTCAATCCTATATCAAGTTGGTCTTAAAGGGGGATGTTAAGATATTTAGACACTTAGGAGTTAGTTAAGATCAACTTGGTCTATTGTTTGGCTACGTAAAAGTGTGTTTATTTAGTAATCATTAGTAGTTAGGTAATTCGATGGTCATGATATGTTCTTAACATAGAGTGATATGAAAAATTATATTCTCCTTGATATTATTGACTACCTTGATCCATGGCTTAACTCCTGATTGGTCCATGATCTCTATTTAAATATCATGGAGGGTCATTTGTCGATGATCGATTGTGAGAAACTCTCTTGTAAATATATTTATATTCTTTTTCATTAGTAATTTTATCTAAGTGGTCACATTGGTTGGGGCTGTGGATGTTTCCTCATAGGGTTTTTACCACATAAAAAAACCTGTGTGTTGATATTTGAACTATTTTTCTGAGTGGTTATTGATGGTGTTTGTCATTTCTTAGAGCACATGTGTTGTCAAACATTTGTAACTCTCCTTGTTCTAATACTTGGATCATGAGGGTGTGTTTCTCAAGTTGGCTTGTACCTATCAAGTATTGTGAACCTATCTTGAATGGTTCTAATGGTTAAGAACATGTTTTTTCACCAAGGAGATCACACATTCAAATTCATGGAGGGGTAAGGTATGCACACCTCTGTAGACTTAAGTAGTCAAATTTTTGTATGGAGGGGGTCCCATATCCCACAAACAAGGGGGCCATACACATCACTTTGGTGGTTGGATAGGCCATGACCTTAAGATTAGATTATTATTATTATTATTACTAAAACTATTGCATAAAAAACCCCGATGAAACCCTATGATACCAATACAATTTGTAAACTACCTTTGATATTCCAATAATTAGTTCATTTCAACATATATTAAAATGATAGTACAAATACAATAAGATTCTACTTGACTATGCAATGATTACTTATGATTAAGCTTTAATATTAGAAGCATGATGATTCAAATGTTATGAAAAATAATTGGAAAAATAAGAAAACACTATAGTAATGAAAAGAACACACAATTAATACCAAGATGTAACCAATATTTACCCTAGAGAAATCAGGAAAATATCCAACAAGAAATAATGTTTGTGCCATGCTCTTTTGTTTCTTATATTTTTAATGCAGAGTACAAAGAAAGATTGACTCAAAATAGAGAAGATGGACACTATGGCCTCAATTGTTGGGTATGTGTTATATTCTTTGAACGCGAAGGAGTGTCTGAGTGCCTGTGCCGGGCGCACAGGGGGGTTAGAGGTGGGCGGAGCCCCCCGCGCGGGGTTCGGGGACAGCGGCCCCGATTTTTTTTTTTTCGGGCCGACATATTTCTGTCGGGCTGACATATTTCCGGGATGACATATTTCCGGGACCACATGATATTAGGTGGTTTTTCAGCACATGGTCTTTTGCCGATGGTTTTCTATTTCCAGTTAAGGAATTAGGGTTTTGGACTAATCCAGGTCATTGGGTTAGGGTTTTGGATGCCGCTAGCTCCTATATGTATATTGTATTGTAACACAATGTATGAATATAATATATGCTGGTTTTCCCGGTTTGGGTTTCCAGGTGAAAAATCTCCGTGTAATGTTTGTATTTGCCATTGTATCTTTTCTGTTCTTTTCTGAATATCAGTTTGCAGTAGATATTGTACAAGGTTAGAATTTACATAAATTAAGCCACTACAAAGTCACCTTCTTCCTCTTCTCTACTTTGATATCATAATCCATACAAATGGAATATACCATGATCCACATTTATGAGGGAATGAAATGAAACACATAAGTATTTCATAAACAAAAAGATACAATAACACTCAATTTCTATTAATGATTGAAATATGCAGGAACTGTAAAAATGCAGAGTGAAATGAACTCGCTATTTCTATTAATGATTGAAATATGCAGGAACTGTAAAAATGCAGAGTGAAATGAACTCGCTAGAGCGGTGACAACTTATCTTTGAGAAAGAGATGTTGGCTATTCTTATTCACAAATAAGAATTACATAACACTTCATTACATGCTCAAAGGAAATCCTTCACCTTGACTATATATGAGAGAGTGAGAGGAGAATAATTCCCATGATGCATGTGGGATAGTTTACAAAATACCATAGGAATGTAAAACACTAGGAATTTTGAGTGTCAGAGATATTTCTATTTTTGACTCACTAGTTTAGTGGTAGTTTACTGGAGCTAGTTATATTTTAGACTTTGTATTTTAGACCATCACTATTATGCATGCATTCCTAAGAAAATCTCATTGCTTGTTCACTTTTCTTAATTCTGGAATGTTATTTCCTGTATTAGTGTATATCACTCATTCATAGTATTATGATTGATTATTTCATTGGATCAGTAGTGTGAATAGACTTTCTCATTCTTCCATATTGAATCTCTTGTCCTTTTCTTGATAAGATTTGTTTTTTCTTTCTTTAGCTAGGTCTCATGTGCATGTTTCCATGAAACATAGACATGGTATGAGAGGCAAGATGCTTGGAGAAAACTAGACAAGACAAAGAAGAGGGAAATCAAATTTTTGAAGAGTGTAATCCATGTATCTGAAAGTGTCACACCCTCTCTCTGTCAAAAGGTATGACATTCGCTCACAAACTTACAAAATTACAAGTGTTGCAGGCAGTGTCTCACTTTTGCATTGACCAAGGTGCAACATTGTTGCACTGTGTTCTTCCAATAGGGTGTGATAGTGTCACTCTATTTCCTTCGAATAGGGTGTGAAAGTTTCACTCTGTGTCCTTCAGACACGGTGTGACACTCTTCTAAAATTGACTTTTTGTAGTGATTTATTAGGATTTTTTACTTGCAAATTGAGGGTTAATTTTCAGAGATTTTAGAACCAATAAGAGGGATGGATATGACACCAATTATTTAGTCACATTTGGTGATAATTCTCACACTGTATAATTATATTTAATGGAACACAAAGGCTTAATTCCAACTCAAGAGGAAAGGATTGTACAATTTGACGATGACAGCATAAACATAACCTACATCAATGATTGAGAAGACCAGATGGGAGAACTGTAAGGATGAGGCCATATGACTTCTTCTTGAATTAATTTCAATTGATTTATTGTTTCATGTTGTTGCATGCAAGACTCCAAATGAGATCTGGACCACCTTGGAAGGTCTCTTTGGAAAGCAGGATGAGATGACATGTCATATGCCTGAGGTAGAATTGAATACCTTGGATCCTAAAAGTTTTGATAATATACAAGATTTCTTTACTAAGTTTAAATATTTGATATTGAGATTGGAATCTTCATGTATTGATAAGTCTAAACAATAGAACCAACTTATTCTTACAATCTTGGCTAACCTAGGACAAGAATATGATGTCTATATCTCCTCTTTCCATTCTAGCAGATATCTCTTGGGATCAAATTGGAAAATCCCTACCATGGATAAGTTCATTGATTCTCTCACACATGAGAAGAAAAATATCATTCAAATGGGTTTAATTAAGGAACCCCAAGAACATGCACTCACCATGCAATATGGAAACGGTTCATCCAATAAAAAATCCAAACAAAAAGGAAAGGAGAAACATAAAGAAAAGGAGGGAAATTACAAACCCTTCAAGGATTCTTTAGGTTCCAAAGACTCTTCAAATTACAAAGGAAAGAAGAGGAAGGGAAAGAAGTGCACTTATTGCAATAAACCAAATCATAAAGAATCCACATGACTGAAGAAGAAAATCGATCTTACAACACATGCACTTTAGAAGAGAAAACTTGGAAACTTCATTTCTGAAGGAGCCAAGAAGAAGAAGGAAGAAGATCGTGCTCCTATGAAAGGTAGTCATAATTCTCTAGTTGCAATTAATTCCACATCTAATTCATGGATTATAGATTCTATTGCATCACATCATATGGCATCCAAAGAAAAAATATTAAATTCTTTGAGTTCATGCTCAAAACCCCCTATTATCATGGGGGATGATACTCCAGTAGTAGTAGTAGGAGAGGGAAGAGTGGAACTCCCTAATGGAAGTTTTGAGAATGTTTTACATGTTCCAAATATTTCTATAGATATTCTCTTAGTTTATCAGATCACCCAAATAGGTGAAAAAGTTGAATTTACATCAGATTCAGTTTCTGTACTTGACATGCATGATAATTCCATTATTTCAATTTGTGAAGCAGATCACAAATCAAGGTTGTATAAATTCACTAAGTTTGCTGACAATGACTCCTCTTTACTACTTATGCATGATGATGATAGTATCAAAGCATGGCATGATATATTTGGTCATTTAAACTTTAGGTACATGCAACAACTTTCCAAGCAAGGAATGGTCCAAGGATTTCTAGAAATTCACTTTTCTGAAGGGGTTTATGGAGGATGCATTCTTGGCAAGCATCCTGAAGAGAAGTTTGAAAAGGGGAAAGAAAATAAAGCCTCCTCTTCCTTGGACCTTGTTCATAGTGACCTCATGGGTCCATTTCCATATCCGTCCATCAACAAAGAAAGGTATGTCCTTTCATTTATTGATGATTACTCACGTTATACTTGGGTTTATTTTCTCAGGAAAAATTCTAAAGTTTTTGAGCATCTCAAAAAATTAAAAGCTCTAGTAGAGACACAAACTGGGAAGAAGATAAAGATCCTTTGTACATAAAATGGGGGGGGGGATTATATCAACAAATATGTTTAGAATCTTTTTCATGATGATGGTATCCATTTGCAACATATAATTCCATACACTCCACAATAGAATGGAGTTGTTGAAATGAAGAACAAATCTCTCAAGGAGATGACTAGTTGCATGTTGCATGAGAGGTCTCTTCCTTCCAAGCTTAGGGATGAGGCACTTAAATATGATGCTTGCATAAAAAACTCCTCATAGATTTGTTGAGGATATGACACATTTTTAATCTTGTACATGTGACAAACCAGATGTCACGCACTTCCGCATCTTTGGATCTAGCGCACGGGCCCATATTCCTCCCGGAAATAGGAAAGAATTAGATCCACATAGGACACCTTGCATATTTGTGGGATATCCAGATGATGTGAAGGGGTACAGGTTGATTGATCCCTCTATATAATGACTCATCATTGAGCGTAGTGTTCAATTTGAGGAGAGTTTTTTGCATGCACCATCAGTGCAACATGTAGATACTCTTATGTTTCCATTAGTTCCAGATATCAGAGATGATGATTCCATACACTCAGATGCTACATATTCACACTCAGAGGATTCATTACATGGAAAAGAGAAGGTAGTACATCCATATGAGGATCCAACATTGGAGCTTTCGTAAATGCCCAAGTTGGCATCGTCCACACTTTAGGCAACATGCAACCTTACTAGGGTTCCATTGGATTTGAGGAGGACTTGATCTCAACATGAGGATCCTTCTCATGTAATTTCATCTTATGAACCAGCGATGCCCATGCATTGATATATGGTTCAATATTTCGATCTTCATACCTACAATGAGGCTATGGGAAATCCATTCAGGGAAGAAAGCATGCATGAGGAGTATGAATCACTTCTATAGAATTAGACTTGGGATCGGGTTCCACTTCCACTAAGGAGGAAACTTGTCAGATGCAAATGGGTCTATGAGACCAAGAGAGAAACAGTTGGTCAAGTGTGAAGGTACAAGGAAAGACTAGTTGCAAAAGGATTTCATTAGATTCATGGGATAGATTATGATGAGACCTTTTCTCCTGTAGCAAATATGGACTCCATTCTCTTAGTTCTAGCTATTGCAACAACCAAAGGATGGGAAGTTCACTAGATGGATGTGAATAATTATTTTATTCATGGTGATATTTCATAGGATATCTACATGGAACAACCACTAGGGTTCATTCATAACTCATCTTTAGTATGCAGACTGAAGAAGTCACTCTATGGAATCAAGTAGGCACCTAGAGCATTGTATGAAAAGATGGATTATTATTTTCTTTCACATGATTTTGTTAGATTTAAATTTGATTGCAATGTTTACATGCTCAGGATTACTATCTCTTTGATGATTTTAGTACTCTATGTTGATGATATTTTGATCACTAGTAGCTCTGATTCAACCATTTCTATGGTCAAAGATATTTTGCATGACATGTTCTCTATGATGGACATGGGTCCACTACACTTCTTTCTTGGTATTGAGATTAGTCAAGATGTTTTTGGCATCAAAATTTCTCAGGATAAGTATGTCGATCATGTTTTGGTTAGATTCCACATGAAAGACTGTAAGTTTTCACCTACACCCTTCTTATCTGAGATCAAACTTGAGGATGGTGGGGATAAACAATTAGTGGACAACACTTTGTATCGACAGTTGGTGGGGAGTCTTTTGTATCTCACCCACAATTGTCCAGATATCTCATATTAATTAGGAGAATTTTCCATATACATGCAAGAGCCCCATGATCTGCCTTGGAAGGATGCCAAGCACATCCTTAGATATGTTCAGGGAACCATGAGTTATAGGATTTACTATGAAACTATTTGTGCATTGGATCTCATAGGATTCACATATTCAGATTGGGTTGGCAATGACACATATCATAAGTCCACTTTAGGGTACTCTCTGAGTTTGGGGTCAGGCCCTATTTTCTGGTCAAGTAAGAAGCAATAAGCCATTGCTTTATCTTTTGCAGAGGCCAAGTACAAATGAGTAGTCAATTGTGTCATTCAGGAACTTTGGCTTCATCACTTCCTTATAAATCTTGGTATCCAGTTTCACTGTCCAACTGTCATATGGTGTGACAATCAAAGTACACTGAGATTTTGTAGAGTTCCAATACAACAACAATGGACCAAACACATTGAGGTCCACGTGCATTTCATTAGAGATCTAGTATATGACATAATAATTGATATGTGGTTTTGTCCTTCCTATGAACATACTACCGACATATTCACCAAGTTCTTCATTAGACTGAAGTTTCACACTTTGCGGGAACATCTTGGAGTGAAGAACACAGTTGTCTAGGATCTTCCTTTTCTTCTTTTGATGCATTATCTTTTGAGGGGGGGTTTTGTTCCCACGTGGTTTTCCCTCTTTCCTCATTTTTATTCAGTGTTCATCAGTTGAATTGTACAGTGTGAATACCTAATATGGTCTAGTTGTCGGGACTCATTTTTTATTACTCCATAGTGATGTTCAGGGGGGTGTTGGAGATATTTTTATTTTTGACTTACTAGTTTAGTGGTAGTTTACTGGAGCTAGTTCTATTTTAGACTTTCTATTTTAGACCATCACTATTATGCATGCATTCCTAAGAAAATCTCATTGCTTGTTCACTTTTCTTAATTATAAAATCTTTCCTATATGAGTTTATATCACTCATTCATTTTATTATGATTGATTAGCTCATTGGAGTAGTCTGGATACATTTTCTCATTCTTACATATTGAATCTATCGTCCTTTTATTGATAATGTTTGTTTGTACTTGCTTTAGCTAGGTCTCATGTGCATGTTTCCATGAAACATTGACACCTGGGAGGTCACCCATCCCAGTAATACTCTATCCCAAGAAAGATTAACTAAGGATTTATAGTGGGATATAGTGCATTAATACCACTAGACAATGATTGTAATTAAAAATGGAAATGGAATTACATTGCATTCCCCATCAACAGGGTGAATGTCATGGTTGATCAAAATCACAAGCTCAAAAATGTTGATTTAGTGGAAAAGGTGGATGGCCATCGAGATCCACGTAGGTCATTCCTACCTCCTTAGAAATAAATGGTCCCCATTGCATCAACTTCCCTTGATATATGGGGAAACGTTTGTTGAATTTGAACATTGGTGAGACGCTTTCCTTACTGAAGTAGTTGTCCTACTTGTACTTGGAATTATCTTATTGAAGGATGCCATGAACATGTTATTGGAGTATTTGGATCTGTTCAACAAATATGGATGCATGATATGCCTTGGTCTAAGTGTGGGAGGAATTTTTCAGTGAAGATGTAGTAGAAAGAACTATATCAATTGGGGATAATGGTTGGAACCCCAAGCACACCTGAAAAGGGTTTTTCTTAATAAAGATATGAAGGGATCTATTGTAGCTATGATGAACATATGGAAGAATCTCATTCTTTGGAAGGGATCATCTATATATCCATTGGGTAAGGGATCACCATGCACCAAGTCAATCAAATTCTTGAATTGGAAATGCAGAGGCACACTCATAGGTGAAACAATATCTTTGTGCTTCTCTACAATATTTTCAAGCTATTTTTATATGTATAAATGTCTTGGGCCGAGGCTACAATGATCATAGTGACAATCTATTCATCTTATGACCAGATTATGAAGAGAGAAAAATTTGTGGTCTGATATATTACTTTGTGGCACCGTCTTTCCAATATCAATGAAATGAGAATATTCAGAACTACCTCTAGTACCTTGTAGAGATGACCTCCCATAGTAACAATGACATTGTGGGGCCGAGACTCATAAACAACATGATGTTTCTGCATATATGGTTGTCCTAAAATAACATCAAAAACTTCAAGTAAGGAAACATCACACAATACCTCATCTTTGAAGGGCTTGATGCCATAAGACAAATGACATCGCTGGATGATGTGAATATATTTTCCCTCACTCAACCAACCAATGGTGTATGGTTGGGGGTGTGACATTGCCAATAAATTCAATCTTTTGATGAACTTGGCTAAGATCAGGTTCTTCTAACTCTCGTTGTCAACAATGAAATGCAGTGGAGTCCCCTTTAACCACATATGTGAGTGGAATAGGTGTCCCCCCTCCTCATGATTCTCTGGTTCTTCTGGTTGTATTTTTGTGGTCACGATGGTAGCAGTGGGTTCTGCATCGATGATCCATTTTCATTTATTGTAATATGAATCAGAGTCCATTATTTGAAATTGACCAACAATGACTGTTTCGAATGACATTCATCAGTTTCATTCCATGGCATTTTGTGGAACTCACACCACTTTCCAATTTCCTTCTTCGACTTCCCATCACCCTTCTTAGTTGATGACTTGGAATGATTTTCTTGAGAATGTCTCGCCTTGATTTTTCCTTCATTTTGTGAGTTATGTTTTTTTTTCCATGCTTCTGTTGTGGCATATTTGCAAACCTAAAATATCTCTTACTCCGCTGCTCGAATTTCTGCTCGATTTTGACTGTTTATTGATAAGCATCCCCCAATGAGGAAATGTACAAAAAATCCATCTCTGTTTGGATGTACTTGTGTAGGCCACTGTGGTACTTAAATACTAGGTGCTCCTCTGGTTCTTTGATACCCAAATTTGAGCATAAGATATGAAAGATGTCAGTGTACTCTAGAACAATCTAGTCTTTCTCTTGACACAAAGTCATCCATCTCATATACTGGTCATCATAGATTACAATAGATTAGAACTCAGCCTTGAGGGAATCCACAAAGTCCACCCAGGTGGGTTCTCTCTGAAATGGCATAGATTTATTTGTGATGTTCCTCTCCCAATAACTGTCCCACCAAGATTTGACATGGGGAAGGGATTTAAAGATCTCAAAGGTGATATTTTTTCCATTGATTTTTTTTTTTGCCAGAGTAATAACCTTCTAAGAGATTCAACCATTTCTCTATAGCATACGCATCTATCTAGGATTCAAATAAGGGAATATCAAAATTTACTTGTACCTTGAAGGACATCACACCTCTAAAATGGGTGTTTGTCAAAGATGTCTTGATCACCATCAGTAGTCATTGAAGGATTTGAGAAATTTTTTCCATCATCTCGTTTCTCTATTGCATGAGGGATTTCTCAAACAACCTCTTGAAAGTATCTCTTACTATGTCATATCTATTTTGTTTTTCCATGGTAGGTTTCTTGGGATGGATAGATCAATCGTCCTCAAGAAAAACTAGCTCGAGACCCAACTCTCTATACCTGACCTTATCAGGGACATTCATCGAGAAATAACAAGGAGAAGAATGCTTTGATACCACTGATTGAGATTTATGAGGGAATGAAATGAAACACAAAATTATGACAAAAACATAGAGAAACAATAATAATCAATTTATATTAATGAATGCAATATGCATGAACTATGAAAATGCAGAGTGAAATGAACTTGCTAGAATGGTGGCAACTTATCTCTAAGAAATACATGTCAACTAAGATCATTCATAAACAAGAATTACATCACATTCCATTGCATTCTCAAAGGACATCCTTCACCTTGATTATATACAAGAGAATGAGAGGAGAATAATTCCAATGATACATGTGGGATAAATTTGTCTAAGTTTACAAAATTCCATAGGTAAGTAAAAACACTAAGACTTCTTGGGAGGTCATCCATCCCAATCCTTCTCTAGCCCAAACACACTTAACTGTGGATTTATAATGGGATCAAATTCATTAAGACCACAAGGAAATGGTTGTAATTAAAAAATGGATATGGCATTACATTAGATTCCCCATCAAAAGGGTGAATATCATGGTTTATCAAAATCATAGGCTAAAAAATGTTGATTCAGTGGAAAAGGTGGATGGACACCGAGATCCACCTAGATCAAAACCCATGTCTCTCTTAGGAATAAGGTTTTAACACCTATTCATATCCATTGGTGTTATGTTTCAGATATTTGCATGCCCAAACTCCTAATTAGTGTTAGGGTTATAAATCCTCTAGAATATTCTTGAAAGTCCACATGTGGCTTGCTCCACATGTTTGAGTAGTATGGGATAGTGTGGCATCCACTTTGTATTGCAATGATCAAAGCATAGGTAAATTTTATAAGGACATAATTTGTCATATGAACTTTAATTGAGTTTCTCTTTAGACTCCTTAAAACCTCTTATTGAGAAGAATATCTTGGAAAAAACGTGATGCCAATTTGGACAAGTTTTGACCCAGGTTAAAAATGTTGTTTAAGCCCAAAACAAATGAATTTTACCATTTTGACCATGCATAATGGGATTCAACATAGATATTGAAAATGGATCCTATACATCTATAATCCATATTTCTATCCTATACAACACCAAAAAGGATGACCAAATATATAATAATCCATTTCAAATTAGGAATCCTAATAGTTTGTTGTTGATGTTAATGACAATGTTTTGAGGTATTTACTCATACATGCATGCTGATCTTGTAATAAGGGATGAATAAGGGCATGCCACAAATATCTAGAGGCATTATATCAAAAGTGACTTCAACCTTGGACATATATATTATATGTACAAGAATTCATGTTATTGTATCACATGCAATTTTTTTATTAGTGTTTAGATAACCAATGGTATAAGGTTGAAAAGTGATGTTGTAGAAGGATTGAGTTAGTTTATAGGTGTCATAAAAAAGTATTTTTTTTCATTCCTTTTGTCCATTATAAAGTGAAGATTAACGTGAAGATTCTTCCCATATATCCTAAGTTATGAATGGACATGCAATCTTTTACTTCTTCCAAATTAGTTGTGTCACATTTTGATGATTATATGTGCACAATCAGAACTCTTACAAAGTTGGTTACAACACAAGCAAGGTTTTCCCCTATCTCCTACCCTTTTCGACATCTATATTGATAAGTTAGAAGAATTTTTGGAGGATGCGGGTTATGTTAGCCCGACTCTCACTAGTATAGTCATCACCCTTCTTCTTTATGTATATGCTATTGTTCTTATGTTGAAGAGTCCCTATTACCTGGGTAAGCAACTAATAATCCTCAAGTACTTCTACACTAGTATGGACATGATTGTGAAAACTGAAAAAACAAAGGTTATGATAATTAAATCCAAAAGGATCACCTATGATACTTTTGTATATGACAACAATATCTTGGAGGAAGTTCTTTCATACAAATATATTGGAATCGATATTGAACACAAGCTCAATTGGAACTACAACATTGAGAAAAGGATAAATGTAGGGTGAAAAGCTTATTATGGGCTTGAAAAAAATTGTTAATCAGTATACATCTAGATTTGGGATTAAAAAAAATCATATTTCACACTCTTGTCACTCCGAATATCTTATATGTATGTGAATTTTGGGGTTGCGGTATCTCTAGAGAACCCTGGAGAAATATAGAACATGTCCAAAAGAGATTTACAACTTATAATCTCAAAATTAAGGGAAACACACACTATCCTATCTTCCTAATAGAAGCAATAATTTCCCCCATTGAGAGCATTGCTATGATTAGATACTTAATTTACAACAACAATATAAACAACATGGATGACAAGAGGCTCCCCAAAATTGCTTCAAACTCTAGCCAAAACCACAAGTGGATCAAGCAGGGATGGCATAAAGATGTCAAATCGTGGCTAAATCATTAGGGAATACAAGAAGAATCCATCATGCATAATATCAATGATATTACAAATATCATCACATATAAATTTAAGGAGAATATGTGGTGTGATAATGAATTAGAGGACAAAAGGAGATTAAGATACAACAAGGAGGTGGTCAACCCTAATTTAGAAGATCAAAAGTACCTCTTAGTTTTGACAACTGCAAAGAAGAAAATCAACATTTCTAAAATAAGAGCAAAATCTCACGAGCTACATAGTTAAATTGGGCGTTGGACAATTCCCAAAACATCGTTGGGTGAAAGAATCTACCATCGTTGTTACACTAAGAGGGTTGAAGATGAAAAACACTTCTTCTTATATTTCCATGCCTATAACCAAATTAGATCCCAATTTAAAAATATTTTCCCCAATGCAGACCTTCCTAACTTCTCAAGTCATCAAAACTATGGTGATATTGGAATGCTTCTCTCAATGCTTTTTGAGCATAGAAATACAATTTTAATGAAATTGAAGATATCCTCTTAAGGTCCGATAGACCAATTGGTCTCAATGGACGTTAATCATCATCATCATCATAAAATGATCATTTAAAAATAATCATTATTTTTATTATATTATGTACACAATGATTTTATATAAAATTATAAAATGATGATATATAATTTTCACAACACAAAGTTCCTTACAAAAGTTGTTGTTAATAAAACTAGAGTTGTGCCTTTCTTTCTCATTGTGCAAATTAACCAGCTCAAGAGGGGATGTCATAAAGATGACGAATCTTGGATAAATCATTGGGGAATACAAGAATAATCCATCATGTAGAATACCGATAATATTACAAATATTATCACTTATAAATTTAAGGAGAATATCTGGTATGATAAAGAAATAGAGGATGAAAGAAAATTAAGATACTACAAGGAGTTGGTCAACCCTAATTTAGAAGATTAAAAGTACCTCTCAGTTTTGACAAGTGCAAAGAAGAAAATCAACATTGCTAAAATAAGAACAAAATCTCATGAGCTACATAGTGAAACTAGGCATTGGAGGATTCTCATAACACTGTGGGATGAAATAATCTGCCATGTTTGTGACACTAAGAAGGTTGAAGATGAAAAAAAAATTCCTCTTACATTGCCCTGCCTATACCCAAATTAGATTTCAATTTAAAATATGTTCCCTAATACAAACCTTCCTAACTTCAAGTCATCATAACTATGGTGATATTGGAATGCCTTTCTCAATTCTTTTTTAGCATAGAAATACAATTTTAAAGAAATTGAAGTAATCTCTTACCTTCTTAAGGTCTGATAGACCAATTGGTCTCAGTGGATGTTAATAATCATCATCATAAAATGATGATATAAAAATATTCATCATTTTGATTATTCTATGTACACAATGATTTTATATAAATTTATAAAATGATGATATATAATTTTCGCAACACAAAGTTGGTTACAAAATTTGTTTTTAATAAAACTAGAGTTGTGTCTTTCTTTCTCATTGTGCAAATTAACCACTAGAGCCTCAAGTGGGGATGGCATAAAGCTGCCAAATCTTGGCTAAGTCATTGCAGAATACAAGAAGAATCCATCATGCAGATACTGATAATATTACAAATATTATCACTTCTAAATTTAAGGAGAATATGTGGTATGATAAATAATTAGAGGATAAAAATAAATTAAGATACTACAAGGAGGTGGTCAACCCTAATTTAGAATATTAAAAGTAACTCTTAGTTTTGACAAGTGCAAAGAAGAAAATCAACATTGCTAAAATAAAAACAAACTCTCATGAGCTACATAATGAAACTGGGCATTGGACGATTGCCAGAACATTGTGGGATGAAAGAATATGTCATGTTTGTGACACTAAGAAGGTTGAATATGAAAAACACATACTCTTATATTACCTTGCCTATATCCAAATTAGATTCCAATTTAAAAATATTTTCCCTAATACAAATCTTCCTAACTTCAAGTCATCAAAACTATGGTGATATTGGAACATTTCTCTCAATGTTTTTTGAGCATAGAAATACAATTTTAAAGAAATTAAAATAATCTTTTACCTTCTTAAGATATGATAGATCAATTAGTTTCACTAAACGTTAATCATCATCATCATCATAAAATAATAATATATAAATAATCATCATTTTAATTATTCTATGTACATAATGATTTTATAATTTTTATAAAATTATAAAATGATGATATATAATTTACACAACACAAAATTGGTTAAAAAATTGTTAATGAACTATAGTTGTGCCTTTCTTTCTCATTGTGCAAACTATAGATTGTTTAATGTAATTGTATTCTAACTATACCTATACCTTAAAACAAATATTTGAAATGTTGAATGTAATTAGTAAAAGTAGTTTTTATAATAAATGATTTTAAAACAAATATTTGAAATGTTAAATGTGATTGGTACAAATTTATATTTAATTAAAGTTTAATGGTTGCATAATTGTGGCAACCTGTTCATATTTTTATGTAGGAACTTTTATGCAAGAAGGTAGCAAGAAATATCTATACAAACATATAATGTAAAAAAACACTTTAATATTTGATTGATTTGTTGATAGATTTATTTTATAGATTAATATAAAAAATATATGTCATGAGTGAGTAAATATATATTTATATCACATTTTTTTAAAATAAATTAATAATAATTATTTAGATTCATATTAATTTCATATAATATGTTATAACATATGTATTATACATATGTTATATGTGTTATATAATATAACACATAGTAAATATATATTTATATCACATTTTTTTAAAATAAATTAATAATAATTATTTAGATTCATATTAATTTCATATCATGTATAATACATATGTTATAACATATGTATTATACATATGTTATATGTGTTATATAATATAACACATAGTAAGTGTTATATTATATAGCACATACTATGTATTATATATCTTTACATATTACTTAGTATGTAGGTGTTATATTATATAACACATACTATGTGTTATATATCTTTACATATTACTTAGTATAAAGGAGAGTCCTACTAAATATAGAGCCGATATGTGATGAGTGAGTGAATGTAACATTTTAAATTATATTTACTTTTTAAATTAAAAAAATAATATAATTTTCTAGGCTATATTTATGTTAATGAAAGATCTATCAAGCATCTAAAAATATAAATTTCTTAAAATGTAACTTTTTTTATAAATATTTTCACTATAAAAAAATTATATCTTGGAAAACTTGATCTTTCTCCATATTTGTAAATACATGATTAAAATAAATTTAAAATTAAAATAAACTAAATTAATAATAATTAATACATATTTTTAATCTAAAAAGTTGAATTAATACACTCATTCATTAACACATCTCCTTTATATTATTAAGAAAACTGAAATTAAACTATAATACAATATGTATAATAAACTTTTATTGTTTTTAATATCATTTTCCACCATTACTAATAAGAACACTACACATGAATTATAATACATCTTTTATAATATTTAATTATAATTTTTTATTCTACTCTTAAGAGAATTTAAGGAGAATCTATGTTGCAATAAAGAATTAGAGGATTAAAAAAAATTAAGATTTTATAAGGAGGTGTTGGTTAACCCTAACCTTAAAGATCAAAAGTATCTCTATGTTTTAAGTAGAGAAACAATATTGTTAAAATAAGATGTAACATCCCCATTATAATACCTAGTTTAATTAATTCTTATGTGGATACAATATGTGGCTACCACCAAGCTTAAATTGTATTTCAATGTTTTAATAATAAAAATGTGATGCCAACTACTAAGGGGAAGTGGAAAAGAGATGGGGGCTCAATTAATTCACAAGAAGGGGAAGTGTCTAGGATAATGGCCAAGAGGAGTCAAGGGGGGATTATCCATATATATCAATTTAACCCATTTTCCTATTGGCCACATGGGGGTTGAGTACAATCATCTTGGGGAAGAGTGTGAGTCAAGAAAGACAAACTGCAAGAGAGGAATTCATATGGATTGGGACAACAGTAGGTGAGGGGAAGAAAGAGAGCTTGGAGCTGGTGCAACCATGGAGGATGAATTCTAGAGCGTAACTGGAGCATAAGTGGAGCAAAATGGAGATGGAGAACTAAAGAGCCTGGTTTTCAAGCCAAAAGAGTAAACTCCTGCATGAGTTGCACTAAAAAAACAAGTGTTTGATGTTGGTTTGCTGATAGTTTTCCTAGCAACAAGTTCCCTTGAGTTCCCAGCTAAGATATTCCTAGTTACCCGTGCCAAAGAGACCCTAATAAATGAATGACACAATCCTTGGGATATCCTTGATAAACAGATGATACATCCCCGAATGGTACATCCCTTGGATTAACCTTGATAAACATATGATACATCCCTTGGGTGATCCCTGATAAACGAATGGTGCATTCCTTGTGTTGGGCAGATCAAGATGAAGAGAGCTGGTGGAAATATCAGGATAATTGTAGGAGAATATCACTAGCCTCAACTCAGGGGTGACTGTGGAAATATCAGGATAACTGTAGGAGAATATCACTAGCCTAAACTCAGGGGTGACTAGATGTCGAGATTTAGGGGTGGAACGTCCTTAGTTGATTGCATGATTCTTGTTTAAACATATGTGTTTTATCTTGCACTGAGTTATTTACATGTTTTATTGTTGTACATGAGCTCTGCCTGAATGATAATGACTTATATGCAGCTGTAAGGAACGATTTAGTTGTATTTCATATTGATTATTAGCATACTTTAGATGCATCTGTTTTATGGTTACATGCTGTAGCTAAATCTGTTATAAATTATAGTTGTAAACTACAAGAAATCTGCTAATAGTAAAGGAATTACTTTAGTTTAGCAGAAGTTCCATTTTTATGTGTATTCCACACATAATGTTGGTTAGCTGGAGGTTAGGTAAGTTACAAATATAGTATCAGAGTTGATAATGAGAGAGATGAGAGATTTTTGCATGATGTGGCCTGGTGGCTGGGTACTTTACATAAGAAATAATTCTCATGAGCTGCATACTGAAACTGGTGTTGGACAATCCCAAAACACCATGACAAGAAAGAATATGTCACTTTTATGATACCAAGAGGGTTGAAGATGAAAAACAATTTCTCCTAAAATGCATTGCATATACACAAATTAGATACCAATTTCCAAATATAATAAAACGAATCGAGACTATTAATTTTAATCAATGCGTCGTCATGGTTGTCTGCAAAAGCTGTGCAGTTCCTGTTTGTTGGCGTCTCTTTAAATTTCTTGAAGCCTCTCATTTTCTAAAGCTTTTTCGAGCTGTGGCCCCCGGTTGTTAGTTTGGCAAACGTTGGTGACAACAGAGGGAAGAGTGAATTTCACGGTGGTGTATATTGCCGGTGGGTAATATGATATCAAAAGCTAAGTATTGTCGGCTCCCTGGTCATACAAGCAATGTGATATATTTAAGTGCAGGAAGATGAGGGAGCCTGTGGACCTTCCTGAAAAGCTTGATTCGTCATCCTGTGGACAGTCTGGTCGACAATATCACGGATATAACTCCTAGATATATCATGAGATTGACTGCTTTGATGGCATCGCCTTCATGGGTACCCATGTTCCCCACAGGAAAAAAATAAATAAAAAGGAAGTGTACGACTTGAGTCGCTGTAATAGTATAAATGCCTCCCGATATATAAAGTATTTCCGATTCAAATTGGAAATATAAAGTTGTGTTGTGTTGAGATCTGGATTGTTTTTCTGCCTGTTGGACGGTCTCTTTTATCAGACAATGCTAACTTAATTTTGGACGGTTTCTTTTATTAAATAAAGTTAACTTTATTTTCACAGAAAACGTCTTTATAACCAGGGTGTTGTATGTGTCCTTATTAGTCGCTGCTTGTTTTTAACGTATAATGTAAGCAAATGTACTAAGTTACCAAATTTGATTTGTGGATTAGGTCGATGTGTGGTTCTATGTGTGGTTCTGTACTTAAATTCAATGTGGAGTTGACATATGTCACTCTTAAATAATAATAATAATAATAAAATATTAAGTAAATAAAAATTGTATATATCTGTTTTAAGTTTTTTTCAACTTTGATCCTTCTTGAATCTTGGTAGAACTAGAGTTAAGATGAATCTATACTGTTTTATAGTGTTACAATTTATATATTATATTGGGAGGATATACCTTAATTTTGCTCACTTGCAAAGTAAGGTTTAAGTAAATAAAAATTATATATATATGTTTTAAGTCTTTTTCAACTTTGATCCCTCTTGAATCTTGGAAGAACCAAAGTTAAGATGAATCTATACTGTTTTATAGTGTTACAATTTGTATATTATATTGGGAGGATATACCTTAATTTTGCTCACTTGCAAAGTAAGGTTTGAGTGGTAGTAATTGGAAACATTAGCAATACTCTAATAACCAATGTAATGCTTTCCATTACATCATGCCCTGACCATTTTGTATTTTATCATTTATTACTTGCCCTTATTAAGCAGGAAATCTCTTAAGAATTTGATGATTCTTGTAAATCTAGAAAACACTAGTGTATAGTTTATAAAAGTACATATGTATTAGTGGGTATGAGTGGATCTAGATAGTCTAAATATTTTAAGTTTTGACTCTTTTTGTTGATATTTTTTGGGATATTTGTCTAAAATTTGGTGAGAAATTGTTAGATCCACATATTTGAGTGATTATTTTTGTATAATCTTAGTGTGAGTTTTTCAGCATGAGAATCCATTTCTACATTCAAAAATAAATTCTAAACAATATAAAATAATAGTAAGATTAGGCTCAGAATAGTTTACCCAATTTACCATCCACTAAATGTGAGGAAGGATAATGATTTCCTGCATATTTATGTAGCCAGATTACTTAAATGAAAATTACTTAACTTTCCTTAATGATCACTAATTTTATAAATTTTAATTAATAAATGAAGAGAATTCAATTAAAAGATAATTCAACATTCAAATTTCATTGAAACAATACAAATGCTTTTTAAAATACGAAAAAATAACTACTGAAATTCAGTTGGACACAAAACAACAACCATTATTCATATCCTTTGCTGGAGTTGATTTCTCTATTGCTACTTGTTTGCTTCTCTTGTTGTCCATTCATAAAGGAGTTTGTTGCCCTTGCATACTAGATTTGGAGTTTAAACATACAAGGAGGTAAAAAGACCTTGCCACAAAGAACCCCGAGTCTAATTGCTAAATTATTTTTTTTGTTCATCAGAATAAATCAAATTTTATTCTTCCCTTTCCATGGAGTCTTTATGCTTATTGTTTTTTTTTTTAAATTAAATCCACAGTTAAATGTTTTTGTGATTAAGGGTTAGAATTGATACTTGGAATCTTTATGCTTATTGTTTTTTTTTTAAATTGAATCCATAGTTAAATGTTTTTGTGATTTTCATACATGATTAAAGGTTAGAATTGATATTGGAATGTGAGCATCTTGTCTTTTCAATATTTGTTATAACAAGATTAGGGATTAGGGTTTTTTCTGGCAAATTAATATAATAAATTATCATTGTAGTGGTCCAAGGATTATTGATTACAAAAGCTCAGGAACAGAAGTGGTCATGCCATCTTTGGTAACATTTTGTCCAGGGTGCTGGCACAGGGAAATTAAACTGTGATCACAATTTTGAAGTCCATGGAGTAAGAAATTTATAAAAGCTGTGATTTTAGAAAGGAAAATATCACTTTCATTTCTTATTATCATAGTTTCTTTGATGGTAACTACATTTATAAGAGCTGTGATTTTAGAAAGGAAAAGATCACTTTCATTTCTTATATCATAGTTTCTTTGATGATAACTACTTATAACTACTAAATTTATAAGAGCTGTGATTTTAGAAAGGAAAATATCACTTTCATTTCTTATTATCATAGTTTCTTTGTTACTAGCAGACTCGATCCTTTCAGTATTCATATGCTTGTCTCACAGAGTAAGAAATGCATGCTTAAGTATGAACTAATTCAGATTGTGAAACTGTGGATACTCAAAATTGTTGTTGTCTTTCTTTGCGGATTCATTAAGTTGCTCGAAAACCCGAGCAACTCCATCACAAGAGTAGGTAACATGATAAAAAACCCTGAGTATTGTCGGCTGCATGATCTTACAAACAATGAGATATTTTTGACAAATAAGTGCAGGAAGATGAGGGAGCCAGCGGTCCTTCGTCAAAAGCTTGATTCGTCATCCTTTAGACAGTCTGATTTACAATATCACTAATATAACTCCTAGTTATATCATGGGTTTGAACTTTGGCTGCTTTGATGGCATCGCCTTCATTGAAATCCGAAAATTGGAAATATAAAGTTGAGTTTAGGGTTTATGCATTATTTTTTAGTATTGTGTAATTGTTTTATGTTTTGGTTTTATTAGTTTAAATTTAGTGATATAAATGTATGAAATTATTATTTTCAATTGTTTTAAATTAATTTTTGAATATAAAAATGAATGCAGTAACTTGAAAACCTTGGGATTGATTATACAAAAATAATCACTAAAATCTATAAATCCAACAATTTTAGGTTTTTATATCCATACAAAATATATCAAACAAAACTTAAAACATTTAGACTATTAATTTTATTTACATAACAATTTTATTTATATAAAATGATTTTAAAAAAAAACTTATTTCCTTATTAGGAAATACTTTTGGATTGTTTTTTTATGTTAACTTTATTTTTCACAACCAAAATATTTGTAACCAGAGCTAAGGCGAGAATTGCATGCTACTTATTTTAAAAATAAAGCTTGATTTTGGTTTCAAGTATATCAAATGAGCATTTCATCTCATCTCAAAATTTGTGTTTACAATAAAGTTAAAGATTATAACATCTCAAAATTTGTGTTTAGAATAAATTCAAAACTATAACAAGCCCATATTTAGAGAGAAATTTTGGATATTAATGTGAAGAAGTGTTATATAGCAATTTGTTAATTTGCATCTATTAATTTATGTTTTATAAGAAAAAGAATTTAGATAAAAATTATCTCTATAATACCCTAAAATAAATATTCATAGTTTGAAGAATGAAGGTAATATCATCATGCTAGAGACTTCTAAAAGTTCAAAGCTATTATTTTAATCAATGATTCCAACAATGATCCTTTATGGCTAAATAATGACATTGTTTTAGTTAATAGATACAAAATGAACTCTGAAGATCTAATTGAGAATTTGGTACTTAGTTAGTCAAGCTTTGTAGTTTCCATGACTTAATTTACAATGGTGTAATGAAGTGGCCAAACTCCAATGAAAGACTTGTTTTCATGGGATCCTTAGTAGTGTCTTGGATTATGTGATATATGATATCCTTGTATCTAACCAAATAGTAAATTTTGACCTTTTAAATGACCATGAACTTGACTGAGATCATAAACATTTAACCCTAAATCGAAACTTTTCCATGGACAAAAGCCCCATGGAAGAAAATTGTGATAATCCAAGGAACCTTCTTTCTTGACAAAAATAGAGTTGATATTTTCTTGAAAGATTTAAATAGTTATTTAAATCCCTTAAGTGATAAGGACAACATTGAAGACCTATATCATAATTTTACAACAACCCTTTCTACTTTCATTACCAAGTTCTCTATGGGGGTGTTATGTAAAAATAATAATAGAACAACCAACCCTTGGTATGATAATGGATGTAAAATTGCCAGGCAATCCATTAGGGATGGTTCTAAATAGTCCTTAAAAACCGATAAGATAAATAAGTACAAATCCCTAATTCAAAGAAAAAAAAACTACTATATAAATAGAAAGCAAGAGTGGATTTTGCACCTATCTAAACTTGATCCTAAGAAGTTTTTAAGTCAAATTTTAATTTGTAAAACTAAAGAAAATAATATGATTCCCTTGAAGGACTAGAATTACTATCTTAAAAATCTTTATGAATCCCCTAATGCCATGGACACCATCCCCAACATTCCTACAAAAGAGAAGGTATTTTCTATGTAGGATATAGAGTTTGGGGTTAAGCAACTTGCAAATGGGAAAGCTAAGGACATTGAAGGCTAGGGTATAGGGTATATGCTCACCCCTCACATACATAATATCTTCAATTTAGCATTGAAGAAGGGCTTTCCTAAACCATGGAAAAAAAGCCTCATTTTACCTATTTTTAAAAGCGAGGATAAAAAAATTCCCTCCAATTATAAGAACATTATGATTAGCTCCATTTTACCCAAATTGTATGAAATTATTTTGGAAAAGAAGATTAGCATATAGATAAACAAGCCATGTAAAAAGAGATAAAGACCAGGCCAGACCAAGTTTAGGAGATATCATTCAACTCTGAACCACCTTGTCACTCTTTAGATCATTGCGAAGGACGACCAAAATAATAAAACCGATATCCTATGTTGTTTCATTGACTTTATAAAATCTTTTGACATAGTACCGAGGACAGGTCTTTGGAATAGCTTGGAAAATATTTGGAAGAGATAAAGGTTTATTTCGAGTTGAGGGTTGTTATGACAAGGTTGTATGAGAACATTAGTGCTAAATTTAGGAACATTGAGGGATGGTCAGAAGAAATTAGATGCAATATCAGATTCAAACAAGGTTGTCCCTTGTCCCCTACCCTTTTTGGCATATACATTGACAAGTTATAAGAGTGTTTGGAAGACGTAGGGTGTGTCAGCTCAAATCTCGCTGGTATAGTCATCACTCTTCTTCTTTACACTGATGATATTGTTATTATGGAAAGAAGTCTCTACGATCTTGACAAACAATTAATAATACTCCAATATTTCTTCTCCAATATGGGTAAAAACTATTAATACAGACAAAATGAAAATTCATGATAATTAAATCCAAAAATATCACCTACTATACTTTTGTATATGACAAAAACAAATTGGAGGAAGTTCCTTCATACAAATATCTTGGAGTGGATATTCATAACAAGATCAACTATAATTATAACATTGAGAAAAACATAAATGGAGGGTGGAAAGATTATTATGGGCTTGAAAACAATTGTAAATCAATGGATCTTTGGTTATGGGATTAAAAAAAACTCCTCTTTGAGACTCTTGTGACTCCAATTATTTTATATGGATGTGAGTTTTGAGGATGCAATATCTCTAGAGAGTCGTGGAGAAAGATAGAGAATATCAAAAATAATTTTGTAACCTACAATCTCAAAGTTAAAGGAAATACACCTTATCCTATCCTCTTCATAGAAGTGAGCCTTTCACCCATTGGGAGCATGGCTATGACTAGGTACCTAAAGTATTAGAACAAGTTAAACAACACAAAAGACAAGAGGCTTCCTAATTTTTTTTCAAACTCCACCCAAAACCACTTTCAACTCAAGTAGGGATGACATAAGGATGCATAGTCTTGGTTAAACCATTAGGGAATAAAGGAAGAGATCACATTAAAAAATAAGGATAATATTAAAGATATTGTTAGAGAAAAATTTAAGGAGAAATTTTGGTGTGATAAAGAGTTAGAGGGAAAAAGGAAATTAAGATATTATAAGGAGGTGATCAACCCAAATCTAGAAGATCAAAAATATCTCTCTATCTTGACTAGTGTAAAGAAGAAAATAAACATTGCTAAAATAAGAACAAATTCTCATGATCTTCATAGTGAAACTATGTGTTGGTCAATTCCCAAAACACCATGGGATGAAAGAGTCTGTCACAATTGTGACACTAAGAGGGTTGAAGATGAAATTTTTATCTTAGAGTATCCAACATATACCCATATTAGATCTCAATTTCAAAAGATTTGTCACACTACCAATTTTCTTAAACTTTTTACTCAACAAAACTATGGTGAACTTGGAACACTTTTTTTAATGCTTTTCAAGCACAAAAATAAAATTCTAAATAATTCCAAGTAATCTCTTATCTTCTTAAAGTCCAATAAACCAAATTTGATCTAAATAGACGTTAATCACCATAATCATCATCATAAAGTTCAAATAATTTTATAATGTATATATATTTTAATAGATGGATATCCTAAATTTGTATCATATTTTTTAAAAATAATAATGAGAGTTATGTATGCAATATTTACAATCAATATCAAAATTCAATATAAAATTAGCTATGTACCAAAACACCTTGAAGTTAAATCACCATTTTAAAAGCTATACACGAGGAGAGAGATTCCAAATAATAAACAAATTGTCTTTAAGTTTGACAATAAATAAAGAGTTATTAAGTTATTGCAAGGAAAATCCATCCCAACACTTAGTGAAGGATTGAGATGATCCTGGAAGAGTTGCCTCAAGTTATGATTGGATCCTACCCATTACCATCCAACTTAGGAAGTTGTTCACAACATAAGCGCCAAAGTTGGATGCTACTGATTAATGTAATCTACATAGGAGAAGGATACCACTCGCACTCGCTTTTCTTTCTCCCCTTTCTTGGACAACACTACGAGTCTGATGATACACTCGACCCTTAGGGATAATTGGTGGGAACGAGCTAATCTTGTTGGGTAAGCATTTTCTTACTTTATTATGTGCTTCTCAAACTTATTTTCTCCTATTTTGGAAAATAAAACATCGCATCATCTTCTCCTCCCTACTTGCACATTATACACTAGAGTAAATCTCATCATATATTCTTCCAATCCTTATATTCACTATGAATTGACGCAAACTTCACCTAAAGTGACATCCCTTATGTAGACATTTTTCTCTTGCAAACACTCTTGTTATATATATATATATATATATATATATATATATATATATATATATATAATCATCGAGTTAAATTTGTTTTTTAAAATTTTATCTCTCCTTAGTTCTTAGCTAAATCTTTTCTACTTAATCTAAAATGTATCCAAACAAGACAATTGTAGTAAGAATCACCACTTGAAAATATAATAAAGCAATTAACGAAGGGTGGATAAAACATAAAAGATAATTAAATAAAATAAAATATAGGAAAATTAAAGAATTAAATGAAGAAGGAAAAAAGAAAATAAGAGAAAAAAAATGAGGAATGGGAAATGAAAGGCCAATCTCTTGGATTTCCCATTACTCTTTCATCTCTCTTACATATTCTTACTCGACTCTCAAAGAGTATTTGTGCCGGAAGGAGAGAATGTAAAGGAGAATGTGTTGTGTGAATTGTTGAATGGTCATTGAGCCATGAACTACATTGTAAATTGTCGAAATAAGAGGTGACCAACTATTCGAAGCCAATTTTTTTATTTGGATTTCCATGGTAAATATGGTGTCCATGATGTCTTGAATTTATCTAATATTTATATATAGTTGTGGTGTTTAGTTACATGTTTGTGATTACTGCTTCTTATTTATGGTTAATTACTATTGCATCCATGGTTTTAATGAAGAGCTCCACATTGTATTTTTGCTAGTTACACTCAGAGATCAATTCCTGCATTAGAAATTGAAGAGCCCTAATAGCTCTGAAGTGTCAACCATTCAATTTAATAGAGGTTCAATATATAAGGCTGCTATCAATGGATTGTTGCAAGTTAGTAGCTAAGTTTCTAAATTTATTTGTAAAGAAAATCCCAAATTCAAACTTTGAGATCGTTGGGTATCCACAGCTAGTTTGCACACAATGCTGAGATATTTTGTGGCCATATTCCTCTTCTACAACATGTACTGAACAAGTAAATCATTCATGCAGGATGTACACACCTTGGTATCTTGAGTGCAACATTTGGTTCTTGAGGCTGTATGAGGGTCATACACACCCTTGGGGTCTTTATCTATGGTCTGAAAAGCATGCAATCTCTCCCTTTGGCTATGCATTGATTGGTTGGATGAAGACAATGATTGAATTGGTTAATTAAACCACACATGATTTGATTCTCACCTCTATCAATAATACATCTCCAATACCAATATTTTTTAGCATCTTGTTGATTTGTCTTGTATGAAAATTTTGACACATTGCTACTTCATTTCATTTTCTCAATTATTCCTTTATTACTAGAATATTAATGGTAATTGGATGTTGGTATTAAATTAAACTTATATATGTTTCATTGATGGGTCACATTGACATGATGGTCAAATCAATGGTTTTTATTGTTGTTGCAGTATGCTATTACATTTTTGTTGAATTTACAATGGTAGGCAATTGGAGAAGTTATTCTCTTGGTAAAATTGAAGAATAGCTTACTGTTGGTTGTTGTAGCATTATAATAAGAATTAGTGTTCTATATCCATATTCATATTGATGCTAGGAATGTAGACATTGGGGAGATATTGGGAATCTCTATTATGTATTAAACTAGAGTGGCTCTCTCTCTCTCTCTCTCTCTCTCTCTCTCTCTCTCACACACACACACACACACACACACACACACATAGTCACTTAATTATTTAAAAACCCCTGTTGTGAGAAGCATTGGTATTTGGCTTCCATAATTAAGAGAAAACACATCTCCTATTCCCGTCATATTGTATTTCAGTAAGGGTTTTGTTGAGAAAAGTGTTAACAATATCATAACAATGATGGGTTAATATATGTGTAGATTAGGGTTGACATGCATTGTTGTTCATACCTTTGAAAAATGATAATTGTAGTGCTCATCATGATCTTGACATTCAATTGAACAAAATATATAGTGTAGCCTATTTGATTTGTAGTCCCTCAAAAGGAGTCATTTGGTGTTTTTACTCATTTGAATTTAAAGTTAATTGCAATGTGTTTGTGGATTGGCATATTGCAGAGCATAGGATTGTGGTTTGTCCCACTACTAGCATTTCCTTTGGCCTTATAAAGACAATAAACATAACCAAACTCAAATTCCTTTAGAAGAATAACGAGTAGTGAGGTGTTGTAGATACTTTGCACTCAAAATTGCATTGAGCATATTAAAAACCCCGGAGATCAATTTTGAAGATTGAGATCTTTGCATAAGACCAAGAATAGATAATATAAATTTAATTTTGCAAAGTATTCATGTTGATTAAGTGAGTGGGCTATAAGCCCCTTGTTTATGGATCACTACTACTTTCATTTTCCCATGTCCTTAATTACTAACAAATTTTCAAACAAATTAATCTATATAATAACCCAACTTTTATAGCACATTCACTAGGTGAGGATATCATCACTTCTCCTCAGTTATAATATTTTCTTCGTACAATAATATATGTGTAACCATATGTTATATCATACATTGAAATAAATTAGTCTCACCTTAGAATATATATGTTTTAATTGATAGCATAAATAAGGATGTTGGGGGTATTACCTTCTAGTAAGGATTTTTTAATTGATCGTAGGTACCCAATTCATTGAGCCTTCTAAGTCGCTTCTTTGTCCATTAGACCAAGTGCATTTGTACGGATGAGGTTTCCCATAGTAACCTTATTTATCTCTAGTAAAACCCTTCTCCAAGATTTGTTGGTGTGTCCGGCTTAGTGCAAGTTTCCACTATCTATGGTGTGCCCTATTTTTCCATCGAGGCACTCAACTTGTCTTAGGTGCTCCTTTCCAATGATACAATGCATCTAAACCAATTTTTCTAAGTCGTCATCTATACAATATGTCCATCCATGATAGTCACTAACAAATCAGGTGATCATGTGGCGAAGGTTCCCGACATGACTCTAGGCAAGGGCCTTACACCATACTTATATTTTATGATAAGATGAAACTACTATAAAAATGTCATCCAAATTTTGTACAATCTTGCTTGTTGAAGCTTACTCTAGGCTTGCAATTTTCGTAAAGGATAGTGATTGGTGTGGATGATGGTTTCCTCACCCATCAAATAACTATTCTACTTCTTAACATCTTACACTTAGTCATATAGATCCTTTTCATATGTGGGTAGTTTATGGATTCTCCATGAAACAATTCACAATTATAATAAATCAAACCAGATCCTTGTATGAAGAATACTGCTATAACATACCCACTTTCATTTGTGTCCATTTTGAAAGGATTTTGAAGATTAGGTAGTGAAAGGACTGGTGCTTAATTAATATTTTTTTTCAAATATTCAAAATCCCTCTCCTAATTCCTATCCCATTGGAAATACTTGCCTCTAGTTGTTATGCTATGAAGTGTTGTAACCATAGATGAAAATGATGCTTGAAATTACAAATCCTATATTGATATGTTATTCGATGATGGCCTCCATCTTCTTAAGACAAATCTTGAGTTATCCACCAATCATATAAGGGGCACTAAACATTTCTTGAGAAAATTACATTTCTTAAGTTTTTCCAACAATTGTTGTTACCTCAAATTCTCCAATTCTTGCATCAAATGTGATATATGATATTCACTCCTAAAGACAAAAATTTATATATAATCCAAGCACATTATATCAAATGAATCTAAATAATATCACAAGACATCATTCATCAAACACATAGATGTAGCATGTGCATTATATAAATAAAAAATAATTGACAACCATTCATATAGACCTTTCATTGTCTTCGAGTGGTCTTCCATGAATCTTCTTCTTTGATTTGCATTTGATGGAATCCCTATTTGAGATCCAATTTGGTGATTTCTAGTCCAATAAGTTATCGATCCAAGGAAACACATAATGATTCTTTAGGGTAATCTTGTTAGGATATTTGTAGTCAATATACATTTTTTTAAGTTCCATCCTTCTAGACACTATGATCATGGGTGATCTGCAAGGTGAACTACTCAAACTTATGAATATTTCTCCAATAGTTGCTGCAAATAATTCCTCACTTCATCTGATTCTAGTATGGACTTATTGCACAATCCTATTTTTGTCAATGGAGAGATAGGAAACAATCTATTTTGCAATCCACTTATCTATTTGGTGGTATACCATTAGGCTCTTGAAACATTTCTCTAAAATCCTATTGAAGCTTTTCCAATTATTTTTTTTTTCCTTTTATACATCCCTTTAAAGATGATTTCACTTTTTCTAATCTCATCTTAAGGATAGAAACAAAAATGTCTTACTTGGGCTAATTACTTTCTTTACTTGGTTAGCAATTACTAGATAGCCCTTGGATTTACCTTTGTGCACATTGATGATGAAGGAATTACCATCCTTGAAAAAGTAGTATTTTTTGTCTCTCCTCATGAAGAAAGCATACCTCATGTACCTATATGGGATTCCCAACACTACATATCATAGATCAAGTGGCACCACATCTATGTCTACCTCATCGATGAAATATGCATTGATGCAAAATCCAATCTTACATTTTATGGTAACTCTCAACTTCACATACTTATTGAACCATCCTAATGGGAATGGATGATGATTTTTATGTCCTTCCAATCCAATATTACTTCCCAAGTCCTCTACTATGAGGTTTTCTTGTGAACTGAATTTAAATAGAGCATCTATGTTGGTTTTATTGATCTACATCTTGATCTAGAAGAGTTATGTTATTTCCTTCACTTTGTTGTGATGGAGAATCCTCATGTTCACCTTGATCTATACTATAATAAAAAAAAAAATTGTATACATATGATCTTTTTTCTATTTGATCTCTTAAATCCATGCCCTATCATGTTATTCTTCTTGGGATCCTTTTCATAATGGTTCCTTGTATTCATCCTAAGATGTAGCTTCCATTATTTATATTTTTTGTGACCATATATGTGATAGTGGTCACAAAGGTTACTTGGATCCTTACACTATTTCACAATAGCTATGCTATTTTTACCCTTCCTTTCTACTTTTTCTTTCCCTAAGAAGTGTCTTTCTAGTTTGACTTGTTCAAATCACTTGGTTATCCTTCATTCTTGTCCCTCTATAGGTATTGTACTTGCATAGAGGAATCATTGATATATTGAAGCTCGACAAGCATAAAATTTCTCCTTAATTGTCTATGTAGGCCACCGAAATACTTGAGGACTGCATCTAGGTTCTTAAGATATATCTTCCAATGACTTGGATTGTTTTCTAGACTCGGTAGTGTACATACTCTAGTACACTTTACCATTATTTCTATCGATAGTTGGGCCAATGTATTCTTTGGTCCTATTAATAACTGAAAGGATATAACTAGGACTTGATGAAGACTTTGAACACTTCCCACTTATATATTGGTAGACCACTCAACATCTTAAGTATATTCATATATTTTTGAACAAGTGTGGGCATGTCCATCCAATTTAGTCATGTAATAGTATTTTCTACTATTCTCCTACTTTATGCATATTAAAATAGACTTCTAGTTATCACAACCAATAATGATTCATTATAATGACATCAACCTCATCTTTGTAGGTCTTGTTGTAATTTGGATTCCTCTTTGAACATAGGATGGGAAGATTTGTTACTAGATATTTTTTCTTTCTTTCTGAATCTCTTCTTTATTTTCAGGTTTTTCATGAGAGGAAAAATCTCGATTAAATTGTTTTTTATCCTCAAAGGGTCTAAAATTTCCCTTTATAGTGGATATTAATATTTCTATAATCTAGGATAAGGAGATCACAAGTTCAAATCTAGAGTGGGGTAAGGTATGTACACCTATGTAGACTTAAGTTGTCAAATTGTTGCATGGAGGATGCCCCTTTTCCCACAAACATGGGGGTCTTATACATCAATTTGGTTTTTGGCTAGGTCACAACCTTACAATTATATTATTATTATTATTATTACTACTACTACTACTACTAAAACTACTGCACACTAAAACCCCAAGAAAGCTGATGCAGAAGCATCGCCTTCAAGGTCAACAGTTCACACGTGGAGGCAAACAGAGGACATCTCAACAATGATAGAGTTTCAAATAAAGCATTTAACTCATAATTTAATTGGTTGTTGAGATATTTTGTAAACAACAATTTTAAATTGTAACTTGTTTGTAAAGTCTGGAAGGACTGTAAGAAATTGCAGATATGGATTGTCGACTCTATCTGGTAGTAATTAGCAGTTATTGTAATAGGGCAGAGTAGGTGTTAGTTTTTGAAGTTTGAAATGATAGATTTTAAAACAGTACGAGAGAGCTCGTGGATTCGATCCTTATATAGTTGATTTTTACATTTTAATAGATCAGTATGGTCAAGTGTTGTAAGAGAGATCGGTAGAGCAGAGTAGAGTAGAGGAACACTATGTAATATTCGTTCTATGAATGAATAGAATAGACGAAAATTGTCCCAAAATTCTTGTATTGTGTTCATCTCAAATGTGATTGCATGAATGTTATTTTGTATGTATGATTTGTTACAGTTCGATTCATGTATGAGTGTTCGAGAGATTGACTATATGAAATCCTGATTAAACTGGTTGAGTTTCTATTGTTTCTCCTTTGATACTTGTATGCAAGGTGTGCATCTCGAATGCAAGGAGTTCATTGACTGAGTCTAGGATTGATTCAAAGAGAAGTTCAGAGAAACTTAGACCAGGTGCAAGGTGTGCACAACATCAAGAAGCTAGCAAGATTTGAAGAACCAGTGCAGGATAACGCCAGGTGGGTGAGAAGCATTTTCTTTCCAAGAAAATCCTTCAAACTGAGTTTTTCGAAATCCCCAGAACGTAAGGTGTGCATGGGAGATCAAAAAATCCTTCAAGAGACGAAGCTCAGAAGAGATAGTCCTTTCTACAAGTGTTAGGGAGATACAAGAGTTGGAATTGCAAGAGAGGCGAAGATAGAGTCTCTGAACCCCGAGAAATCTTCTAGGTCTGGGAGAAGGGGGAATTTCAGGAAAGAAAGTACAGTGATCATAGATCAGTCACAGGGAAGATCTAAACCATCGAATTCATGTCTAGGCAGGGAGAAGTAGGCATAGGAGAAAAAAGATCTGAACCGTTAGATCTAGCGTGTGAACTAACAGTTGTTGGATCTAGATGAAGTCGCATGGGGAAAGTTATGAAATCATCAGAATCGTCCATCATCAGAGGACGTGTGGTAGTCGAACATTATGTTGTTGATTCGTAGAGGGAAGCAATCAAAGAATGAGTAGGAGGAATGCGTGAAGAACAAAACTCGCAAGAAGATCACAGTCATTGATCACTTCGAAAAGATCACAGTCGGTGATCGCATTGAAAAGATCATAGCCATTAATCGTTCTAAAATCATCGGGACCATCCATTGTCAAGGAATACACATGGCAATGAGTCATTGTTTCGTTGACTCAAAGGGGGAAGGAGTCAAACAAAATAATCGGGAGAGTTCGCGAAGTGTGGACTTGTGAAAGGATCATAGCCGTTGGCTGTCCCGACGTCATCAGGACCATCCATTTTGGGGGGACATGTGGTGAGCGTTCATCATTTTGATGACTCTCTACTGAAGAAATTCAATGGAGGGAGTAGAGAGAAATCACGATATGCAAAGTTCTGACGTGGTCAGAAGATCTAGCCCAGGACATACCCATAGGTTATATGGTGGAAGTAAAGGGGGGAGCTAGCATGAGCTAAGCCCCTGTCATAGGATCAGAACTCAGGAGTTTGAATCAAAAGGGGTCTATTTCTTCAAATCGCCGACACACGAAAAATGATACACCTTTGGGCTTAGCCGGTGGTCATAGGTAGTGGTCACGCGGAGAAAGGGTACGAGAGGAGTTGAGGACTCGTTAATCCCTTTTCAGAGTTTGAGAGTTGAAGAGTTAGGAGTGGCTCATACGTCGAAGTCCCAAGATCATGAAACATGATGAGTACCTTTTGGTTAAGTCCTATTGGACACACCTACCACACTTAGAGAGGGGGGGGGTGAATGAGTGTGGGGATCTTTTTTCCAAAATTTCCCTCTTACACAAAACTCATTAGTTAGCATTTGACATTTACTCATTACTCATTGTTTTCATTAATAATTAGCTATATGTGAATACATATTAACAACATATATCAGAAATATATCATCAACAAATCATCTCCACAAGGAACACAAGATGTATGTACAATTTTTCTTTTTATTATGGAATTCAATCCAGGGGTTTTTAGCAACAACTGAATAGAGTACAACTCTAAAAGAGAACCAGCTCTATATGCAAGACTCAACTTACATTCTCAGCACCAACTGAGATGAAGCAACAATCCTCAATAGATATCAATCTATACCATAAACAAGAGCATCAACCATGCACTAACCAGTGCCAAACAACCTGTAATCAACTTGTACCATAAACAAGTGCATCCAACCATGTACCAAGTATATACCAATAATGTTTCAACTACTCATCAACAATGACTCATCAATATGTACCAACATCATCAACTATACACCTCATGTATGTGCCAACTCATCGACTGCTTGTCTCAACCATGACTAGTTTTGGATTAGTCAACAACCCTAACTTGAAATAATCCTAACTTTGTACCTGTAATGAATAAAGATTTGAAACTGATACAAAATGTTCTTTAGTGTGTTTTATGCAATTCCTACAATTTTAACTACTTGTAACCTCTGAGAAAAGGATTTATAGAAAAAATGACATACCTTGCTGAATTTTGGATTATTCTAGAGAGAGACCTTGTAGATTGTGCCCCGCACAAATATTTATTGAATCAATATGAAAATATTATAAATAATACTAAATACTATAATCGAACCAACACAAGTGGTATCATTTAATTTGGATATGTTATGAAGAAGTTATGACATTTTTACCCGAAACACCTATTCTAGACTAGTTTCAGGACTAGCCACAAACCCTATTTTCCACGGAGTGTATCTCCAAAAATACAATGACCCACAAGATGAATTTTTTTCCAAATATACTTGGATATGTTTCCGCAATGGCCTATCAATCCCATGGTCTAAATCATTATAGAAAAAAAGTTATTTCGAAAATGGTGAGAGGACCTGTAAATAACATACCTTAGAAAGCATCATGAAAAGAATTTATCCTTCCTTCAATTTCGGCCCTCTTTTCTTAACCTTCCTTCTAAAATTCGGCTTATATATACTTAGTTACCTCAACCACCTATATATATATTCAATATGCTCAAGTGTTCCACACCAAAAATGCTCAAGAAGCTCTCACAAGAAGCTCTCCATCAATACTCCAAAAGATATTCTCACAAGAAGCTCTCCATTGATCCACAAAAAATATGATCTACAAGAGACCATTGCTATCTTATTTATACTTTCATCCTCTAGGTCACTTAACCCATTTCTAGGTCACTTAACCTATTTTCCTTATTTTAGGGTTAACCACTTTCCATAAATAGAAAGTTCTCCAATACTTTATCATCTAAATATTCCTTCTTGATTTTGTCATCTTACTTGATCATTTCTTGATTTTGTCACTTCTCTTGATTATTTAAATAATCCACCTTGAATTTGTCACTTTAATTTATCATTTAAATAATATTAACCCATTTCTAG
>ML780219.1:499961-512877 GCA_009831015.1 Picea engelmannii | reverse complement strand
ACTTTGTCACTTTACTTTATCATTTAAATAATAATTTCTTCTTTTAGGTCACTTTGACTTCTTTGATCTTAGGGGCTTGGGGGTCCTTCATCTTCGTAAGGCCATAACTCTCAAACCAAGAGGAGTTATGTGACATTCCACCTACCACCAGAAATGACATGAAAAACACTATCCATGTAGGACAGTTTCACCAACAATTTCCTTGATCTTCATCTCATTATTCCACATACAAGCATGGTTCATCCAACCATTCTTCTAGGATAACTCAATCCACAAAGCGTCTTCCCGTGAGGTCTTTCACCATAAGGAGATCACTTTGGAGTTCATCCGTTTGTGCACCTTATCAATCAGGATAAGACAATAATGAGAGCATGGGTCCTCCAACCATTCTTCTAGGATAACTCAATCGGCAAAGCGTCTTCCCGTGAGGGCTTTCACCATAAGGGGACCACTTTGGAGTTCATCCATTTGTGCACCTTATCAATCATGATAAGACAATAACGAGTCATCTATACATTTTTCCAACAATGCATCATATACCAATGAAACCACATCGATCCATCTTCATCATGTATAAATGACAACTCATTGATCCATCTTCATATATGCATTCTCATCAAGGACAATACATATTATATTACATCAATCATCCATCAATCAATCCTTTGACATCAATCAATCACTTGACATCAATCAATCAAACCATTGGCATCAATGAGAACATGATCCAACAATCTCCTCCTTTGGCATTGATGGCAATACCAACATTGATGTCAACATCAATTAATAATTATTGATGTCAACTTGTAGATACGGCATGCTCTACATCAATATTCAATGTGACTATCTCTCCCCATCAATAAACATCAATCACATCAATGTGATTAACTTTCCCCTTTTGACATCAATGGCAAAGGGCCATTGTCATATTGGGGTTGCTCCCCTTGCTTGAACTCTCCATGGGGTTGCTCCCCCTGTCTGAATGTCTTTGAACTTCCTCTGAATAATCTCTCCCCTATTGAACAAGGGATATCACTCTAATGTAATGTTGAAGATACATCAAACATAGTCCCCCTGTGACCATTGCTCCCCCTAGAATTATGCTTTTGTGCTCTTTCTTCAATTATAGGTCTATTTTCTAGGTATGTATTTGATAAATATCTCCTCCTAGAATCATGGGAAGAAGAATGACTCCCCCTAAGGGTATGTCTCCCCCTATCTTCTCTGCAAGATGAACAATATGCTACTATATGATGATCCTTGGACCTGTTCATGCATTAAACTTGTGCCATATCATACATCATGAAACAAAAGATATGTCATCAATGAAATAGAGAATCATGAACAATATATCCACCAAGTACATCATTTACCAAAATGTGCCCACCATGCACAACACCCATGTACATCAGCCATGTACATCAACAATGTGCCAAAATATATCATCCATGAAATGTATCCACCATATGCCAACATGTGCATCTACCAATATGCCAACATGTGCATCTACCAACATGCCAAACAATGTGCATATATCAATATGCTAAACAAATACCATTCATGAGTGTACCATCATACATCATTACTTGCACCAAGCAAGTATATCAACCATGCATCAATAAGCTAAGATTCCCCAATGATGTACAACATGACTATTAATCTACATGTCTCAATGTGTATCCCATCCACATGAAAAATGCATGCACCATGATATCCAACAATACCATATGCTTGCAATAATACATCATAAGATATATCAATGAAACTTTAAAAAGTACTAGCCATGTACTCCAACAGATTAGCATCAAACCATACTCATGGGTTAGTGCCATGCACCCAAGATTTATTTTATATCATAACCTTGTGTGATCTAACTTAGAACCATGAAAACCTACATCAAATAGTGTCAGAACTTGCAATAAACAATGTCAGACTCTGTAGTACAGAGTTATACCATCACATCAAACTCCAAGCCATGTGCATTTACTTTTTCCCAAGGCTTTACAACAGACACGCGACCTATTGCACAACTAAGCGCGTGTGTACGCGACCTATTCAAGGTCAGAACACGTGGACACATGACTACCACCACTATTACCTGTGTGTGCCTTATTAAATGGAACATTTGAACTTCCCTTCAATCTTTCATTCTGATCTGGCTACTCTTTCTTCTTCACCTACTTCTGTAGATGACCCTTCTCTTCAAAACTTGAGCTCTGAGTATCCATATTTTCAAAGATGTCTCCCTTTCTTACTTCATTCCTTCTTCTAGCCATTCTATGTGAAGTCCTCATCATGGAATTTCTTCTTGTGTTCCAGCACTCCTGGGATTTGTGTCCAAATCCACTACAGCTGTAGCATCTCATAGAGTTACAGTGAACATAAATATGTCCTATTTGATCACATCTCCAACAACTTGTGGTGTTATATAATCTTCCATTATATCTTCTTTCATAATATATACATTCAAAAGCTTTGTGACCATATCCATTACATGAATAACAATGCTCATGAAAAATACTTTCATACCTTTGCTTTGGTGTCCAAAAAATGTCTTCTTGATTTCTTCCTTTCTTTATTCTTTTGAAATTTTCTTTGCCTTGTGTAGATGGTTGTTTTGCAACATTATCTTCTTTCTTTGATGGAATTACCTCATGCTTCTTTGAGGTGCTTTCTTCAGCATGTGTATCTTCTCCTTTGTAACCAAGACCTGATTTATCACATGATGGTCTTTGACTTTCCAAGATCTCATCCAATATTCGTGAGCTATTCAAGAATTTGTTTGACTTTTTCACCTTCTTTCTAAGGCCAACAATTTCAGCTTATAACTTGCAACATGAATCTTCCTTTTCATTTATTTGAATCTTCAATAGTTCCTCTATTCTTTTGGCTTCTTCAATTTGGGTCTTGAGATAGACAATAGTTTCAAAACTTTTACTAATCTCATAATCTATATTCATGTCTTCTTTCCATTCTTTAGTCTTGTGATCTCTTCTTCCTTTTCTTCTAATTTAGAACTCTCTTCTTTTTCTTTGAACATTCCCTTTAACTTCAATATGTGCCTTTGAGAATGGTTCAGTGACTGGGAGGTCATAGAACCCTGAAGGGGAGGGAGTTCTACATCATGTGGTATCAGAGCTAATAATTTGAGTTTTGTTTGCAGACAACAGACAAAAGGAGAAAGCAGGAAAGTTGGTATCATTGTGGTATCAAGAAAAACTTGATTTTTATTTGTAGATGATGCAGTGAAATCATGCCACCAAGAATGCACAGAGAAAATGCGAAAAATGAAGAAGAAATGAGGCGACTTGGTATGAGTTTGGACACCATGGAGAAAACACAGAGAATAGCACCATAAGCTGGTGATGTAAGTGAAACTGAGAGCGAAGAAGTAGAAGGCGAGGAAAATGTTGCAAAGGATGCTGCACAAGATCGCTTGATAAATTTTTTTTCAAAGATAGGATCCAGAGAAAGGATAGAGGTACCTATGTATGAAGGAAATTTGGAAGTTGAAGAATTGTTAGACTGGGTACATGCTATGGAAAAATACTTTGATTACAAATATATCGAAGAATACAATATGGTGAAGCATGAAGTGACAAGACTGAAAGGTCATGCAACGTTATGGTGAGATGAACTGCAAGCCAAACGTAGGAGAAATGATAAGAAAAAAATAAAAAATTGGGATAGGATGGTAGATAAGTTGAAAAACAAATTTATTCTGAAGGATTATCAGATCAATCTTTACAGAAGATTGCAAAACTTGAAACAGAGGGGTTTATCAGTGAATGAATACATTGAATAATTTTACCAACTAAACATCAGGGCTGGACAGAAAGAGAATGAAGATGAAAAGACAACCAGATACATCAATGGGTTGATATATGAGATACAATAGGAGATCAACATGATGTCAGTTAGTACAGTCGAGGATTCCTATCAAGCAGCCTTGAAAGCTGAAGAAAAATTGGCCAGGAGGCAAAGCCAATGAAATAGAGGAGGAAATTCAAGTAGAGGCAAGGGAGCCAACAAAGAGAAGTTCTAGAAGTCAAAGCCTGAAGCTGACAAACAACATAGTCACTATGAGAAAGGTGGAAGTTATAAGGAATGACAATATAGAGGAAGAAGTTATTTTTCCAGAGGAAGAGGAAGAGGAAGAGCCAAAGGAGGCGTAGTTAAATGCTATACCTGTGGAAAAGAAGGACACAAATCTTGGGAATGTCCTGACAGAAAAAGAGAAGGAGGAGAAGCACACATCGCCGAAGCGCAGAAGCATGTGGAAGTAGAAGCTGCATAAGGAGGAAGAAACCTCATGATGAGGAAAGTTCTCCTTTAACCAGAGGAACTAGTTCAGTGAACAAGCTTTCTCAGAACTACTTGCAAGTTGAAAGATGGAGTTTGTAAAGTAATCATATATAGTGGGATCACTGACAATCTAGTATCCACAGAGATGGTGGAGAAGCTGGAGCTGAAGACAACTACACATCCAAATCCATACAAGGTATCGTGGTTGCAGAAAGGACATCAAGTCATGGTAAGTCAATAATGCCAAGTTGAATTTAAAGTAGGAGGTTACAAAGATGAAATACTGTGTGATGTAATTCCTATGGATGTCTATCATATTTTATTGGGGAGGCCATGAAAATATGACTGAAAGGTTATTCATGATGGAAGAAAGTATACCTATACCCTAGAAAAGAATGGTAGAACACATATGTTGTTACCCATAGAAGACAAAGAGAAAAAGAGAGAAGATAGTTCAAGCATACTTCTCATGAGTGGGAAGGAACTATTAAAATAATTCAAGAAGGAGAAAGAAATGCAGTTTGTTGTAGTGAGGAAGCCTAGAGTTATCCTTAAAAATACGTCTGTAGAATATTTTCCTATAGAAATCCATGAACTATCAGAAAACTTTGCTGATATAATCGTGGATGAGCTACCACACTCATTACCACCCATCAAGAGCATAAGCCATCATATTGAACTTATTCCAGGAGCTAGTTTACCAAACAAAGCAACTTATAGGTTGACACCTAAAGAGAATGAGGAGGTTAAGAATTAAGTATAGGAATTGTTGGATAAAGGGTTAGTCAGGGAAAGCCTAAGCCCATGTGCAGTACCGACTGTATTAAGACCAAAGAAAGATGGAGGATGGAGGATGTGTACAGATTCTAGAGCCATCAACAAGGTAACCATTAGATACATATTTCCTTTAGTGAGGATGGATGATTTGATGGACTGTCTGAGTGGTGCAAGATATTTTTCCAAGATAGAATTGAAGAGTGGATATCATCAAATAAGAATGAGAGAGGGAGATGAATGGAAAACAACATTCAAGACAAATGAGGGATTGTTTGAATGGCTGGTCATGCCATTTGGGTTGACAAATGAAACAAGCACATTTATGAGATTGATGAATGAAGTGTTGAAAGACTTCATAGGCATATTTGTCATAGTATATTTGGATGACATACTAATTTTCAGCAAGACAAAGGAAGAACACTTAAGGCATTTGACATCCGTGATGGAAAGGTTGCAGTAAGAGAAATTGCTGATAAGTCTAAAGAAGAGTTCTTTTATGAAGAAGGAGCTCATATATTTGGGTTTTGTAATCTCTTCAAATGAATTGAAGATGGACCCAGAAAAAGTAAGAGCAATCAGAGAATGGCCATCGCCGAGCAACATATTTGAGGTAAGAAGTTTTCATGGGTTAGCGAGTTTTTATAGAAAATTCATCAGAAATTTCAGTGGCATATGTGCACCCATGTTAGACACTGTGAAGAAGAAACACAAGTCCTTCAGTTGGATAGAGAAAGATGAAAAAAGTTTCAAAGTGTTGAAGGAGAAAATCACAGAGAAGCCAGTTTTGGTCTTACCAGATTTTGGAAAAACATTTCAGGTGAGATGTGATGCAAGTGGATTAGCTATTGGAGTAGTCTTGATTCAAGATAATAGGCCAATTGCTTATTTTAGTGAGAAACTGAATGACGCCAATAAAAAGTATTCCATGTATGAAAATGAATTTTATGCAGTGATTCAAGCTTTGAAAAAATGGAGGCATTATCTAATTCCTAAGGAATTTGTCTTGTACAATGATAATCATGCTTTGAAATTTATTACTTGGAAAGAAAAGTTGAATCAGAAACATGAAAAATGGGTAGAATTCATGTAGAATTTTACTTTTGTTTTTAAACACATCGTTGGAATTGCTAACAAAGTCACAGATGCTTTGAGCAAGAGGAATTTGATTGTACAAGAATTATGAGTGGAGACTTTGGGGTTCGAAGACCTCAAGGAGATGCATAAAGAAGATGTAGATTTCAAAGAAGCTTATGAGGCATGCAAGAATCCTTTATTGGGAGATAAAATCCCATGGACTGAATATTTGGTTCAGGATGGTTATTGTTCAAGGGGAGCCAATTATGCATTCCGAAGTGCTCAATGAGAGATAACCTACTGAAAGAGAAACATAGTGGAGGTTTAGCTGGACACTTTGGTCACGATAAAACATTTGCACAGCTGAATAATTCATGTTATTGGTTGAGCATGAGAGAAGAAGTGAAGAAGATCATGAACAAATGTAGAATTTGTCAATATGCAAAAGGAAGAAAACAAAACACTAGTTTGTATTATCCATTACCAATTCCAGAGAGGTCATGGGATGCAATCAATATGGATTTTGTTTTGGGATAGACTAGAACTCAAAAAGGGAGTGATTCCATATTTGTTGTGGTGGACAGATTCTTGAAAATGGCACATTTCATACCATGATAGAATACAAGCGATTCCACACACATCACCAACTTATTTTCCAGAGAAGTAGTAAGACTACATGGATTGTCGAGGAGCATAGTTTCAGACAGAGACATCAAATTTGTAGGACACTTTTGGAGGACTCTATGGAAGAGGTTGGGGATGAAATTATCCTTTAGTTCAACATATCATCCTCAGACAGATGGACAGACGGAAGTAGTAAACATGAGTCTTGTAAACTTGTTGAGAAGTTTAGTCATTGAGCAAGGTCGACAATGGGATCAGATTTTGGCACAAGCAGAATTTGCATTGAACTATTCAATGAATAGGAGCATAGGAAAAAGTCCATTTGAAATTGTGTATGGTAAATAGACAAGAGGGATTACAGAGTTGAGAGATTTGAATTAAGATGATTTTAGAAGTGTTGGAGCAGATAATTTTGCAATAGAGATGCATAAAATCCATGACAGAGTCAGAGAGAAGCTACAGGACAACAGTCATAAATACAAGAGAAGAATTGACCAAAGGAGAAGAGAAGTTCAATTCAAAGTTGGAGATGAAGTTTTAGCTCATTTGAGAAAATAGATATTTCCAAGGGGAACATATAACAAATTAAAGATGAAAAATATAGGACCATGCATGATTCTCAGAAAATTCACAGCCAATGCTTATGAGATTGAGTTGCCAGACAATGTTGGGATATCGCCTATATTCAATGTTGCAAATTTGTATCCTTACAAGAGAAATGAAGCAGGAGAGTCAGATGATCAGAAATAAAATAGTGGGAAGAGAAATTGCCCACAACAGAAAAAACTCAGATGGAGAAAATTATTGAACATAGGGATGGAAAGAAAACCAGGCGGAAGAAATATCCTGAATACTTAGTGAAGTGGAATGATCATCCAATGGAAGATGCAAGTTGGGTCACATAACCTGATATTTTGAAGCATGGAAAGACAATACATGAGCTCATGGACTAGAGTCCATGAAATTTTTTAACCAGAGGAGTATGATGCAACAACATCACCTACAAGGTCAACAATGCACATGTGGAGGCAAACAAAGGACATCTTAGCAATGACATAGTTTCAAATCAAGCATTTAACTCAGAATTTAATTGGTTATTGATATATTTTGTAAATAATAATTTTAAATTGTGATTCGTTTGTAAAGTCTGGAAGGACTGTAAGAAACTGCAAATATGGAGTGTCGACTCTATCTGGTAGTAATTAGTAGTTATTGTAATAGGATGGAGTAAGTGTTAGTTTTTGAAGTTTGAAATGATAGATTTTAGAATAGGATGAGAGAGCTCATGGAGTTGGTCCTTAGATAGTTGGTTTTTACATTGTAATAGATCAGTATGGTTAAGTGTTGTAAGAGAGATCGGTAGAGCAGAGTAGAGTAGAGGAACACTATGTAATTTTCATTCTATGAATGAATAGAATAGACGAAAATTGTTCCAAAATCCTTGGATTGTGTCCATCTCAAATGTGATTGCATGAATGTTATTCTGTATGTATGATTTGTTACAGTTCAATTCATGTATGAGTGTTCGAGAGATTGACTGTATCAAATCGTGACGAAATTGGTCGAGTTTCGATTGTTTCTCCTCTATTACTTATATGCAAGGTGTGCATCTCGAAGGCAAGGAGTGCATCAAATGAGTATAGGATTGATTCAGAGAGAAGTTCAGAGAGAGATTCAGATAAAATCAGATCAGGTGCAAGGTGTGCACAACATCAAGAAGCTAGCAAGTTTTGAAGAACCAGTGCAGGATAACGCCAGGTGGGCGAGAAGCATTTTCTTTCCAAGAAAATCCTTCGAACTAAGTTTTCCGAAATCCCTAGAATGCAAGGTGTATGTGGGAGATCGAGAAATCCTTCAAGAGATGAAGCTTAGAAGAGATCGCCCTTTCTACAAGTGTTAGTGAGATACACGAGTTGGAATTGCAAGAGAGGCGAAGATCAAGTCTCTAAACCCTGAGAAATATTCTAAGTCTGGGAGAAGGAAGAAGTTTAGGAGAAAAGGTATAGTGATTGTAGATCAGTCGCAGGGAAGTTCTAAACCATCAAATCCATGTCTAGTTAGTGAGAAGTAGGCACAGGAGAAAAAAAAATCTAAACTTTTAGATTTGGTGTGTGAACTGACAACCGTTGGATCTGGAGGATGTCACACGGGGAAATTTCCAAAATCATCAGAACCATCCATCATTAGAGGATGCATGGAAGCCAAATAGTATTTCACTAATTCGCTGAAGGAAGAAGTCAAATAACGAGTAGGAGGAATGCGCGAAGAACACAATTCGTGAGAAGATCACAGTTGTTGATCACTCTGAAAAGATCATAGTCGTTGATCCTGTCGAAAAGATCATAGCCATTGATCATTCTGAAATCATCAGGACCGTCCGTTGTCAAGGAAGACACATGGAAACGAGTCATCGTTTCATTGACTCAAAGGGGGAAGGAGTCAAAGAACAGAATCGAGAGATTTCACGAAGTGTGGAATCGCAAAAGGATCACAGCCATTGGTTGTCTCGACGTCATCAAGACTGTCCATTTTGGGGGGACGCATGGCGAGAGTTCAACATTTTACTGACTCGCTATTGGAGAAAGTCAATGGAGGGAGCAACGAGAAATCACGATATGCGAAGTTCCGACACACTCAAAAGATCTATCTTAGGACATAGCCAGAGGTTATATGGTGGAAGTAAAGGGGGGAGCTAGCATGAGCTAAGCCCCTGTCACAGGATCATAACTCGGGAGTTTGAAGCACAAGGGGTCGATTTCTTCAAATCGCCAACACACAAAACACAATACACCTTTGGGCTTAGTCGATGGTCACAGGTAGTGGTCATGCGAAGAAAGGATACAAGAGGAGATGAGGACTCGTTAAGCCCTTTTTAGAGATCAGGAGTTGGAAAGTCAGGAGTGGCTCATACGTCGAACTCCCGAGATCACGAAACACGATGTGCTCCTTTTAGGTAAGGCTTGTGGTCACATATGGTGATCACGTGGGGGTGAAATTTGCGCTCGGTGCTTTATTTGCATGTGCGGGTTTCAATAACATGACCTGTGGATTTGTTTAATAGAGGTTCCAATAGGGACCAAAGAACTGTTCCATCTCAAGAAGGGAGAATGATCCAATGACCGGGAGGTTGTAGAACCTCGAAGGGGAGGGGGGTCTGCATCAAAACCTCTATGATATCAATATAATTTGTAAATTATCTTTGATATTCCAATAATTATTTCATTTCAAACATATATTAAAATTCTACTATAGATAATATTGTAAGATTATATTGTACTACAATATTAATTATGATTAAGATTTAATATTAGAATTATAATATTCAAATGTTATGAGAAATAATAAAAAAAATAAGAACAAACTATAGTAATGAAAAGAACACATCATTAACACCAAGATGTGGCCAATATTTACCCTAGACAAATCCATGCAAGAAAATATCCAACAAGAAATAATGTTTTTTCCATGCTCTTTTGTTTCTTAGATTTTTAATGCAAATATAAAGAAGTATTGACTTAGAATGGAGAAAATGGATCCCGTGGCCTAAAATAAGTTACTACAAGGTCTCATTCTTCCTTTTTCTCTAATTTGATATCCCGGTCCTCTATATTTCTCATATACAGAACAAAAAATCATTACAAATGGGATATAACCCCCTTCTCTCTTAGGACTAAGGTTTTAAACTCTTCATAAACATTGAGGTTAGGGTTGAGATATTTACATTTCCATACTCCTAATTAGTGTTAGGGTTCTATATTCTCTATAATATTTTTGAAAGTCCACATTTGGATTGCACCACTTGTGTGAGTAGTAGGGGATAATGTGGCATCCACTTTGTATTGTAGTGATCATATCATAGACTAGTTTTCCAGGGGCATAACTGTTTTATATGAACTCTCATTGAGGTGATCTTTAAACTGCTTAATATCTCGTTGAAGAGAATATCTTAGAAAAACTTTGATGCCATTTTGGACAAGTTTTGACCCTAAAAAATGTCAATAAACCCTAAAAAAATGGATTTTACAATTTTAACCATACATAATAGAATCCAATATTAAACTTAAAAATGGCTCATATAAGTCTATAATTCCAATTTCCCATCCTATACAAAACTATATAACACAAAAAGGATAAAAAATATATTAATAATGCATTTTAGATTATGAATCCTAATAGTTTTTAATTGATGTTGATGACAATGCTATGAAGTCTTCACTCATACATGCCATCGTGACCTTGTAAGAAGAGATGGACAAGGGCATGCCAAAAATATCTAGAGGCATTATGCTAGAAGTCACTTCAATCTTGAACATATATATTATATGTACAAGGATGTGTGTTATTGTATCATATGTAATTCTTTATTAGCGTTGAGCCAACCAATGACATAAGATTGCAAAAGTGATATATTATAATGCTTGAGTTAGTTTATAGTCATCATAAAAATTAGTTTTTTCTAATTCCTTTTTCCCATAATAAAAATGAAACATCTATCCATATATTCAAAGTTAAGAATGGAAATACGATCTTTTTCTTCTATACTAGTTGTGTTACATTTTGATGATTATATGTGCATAATGGGAATTGTAGTGCTACATGATTTGAGTTTAGATATCACAATCTACTTCCATTAATTTCTAGCTAGTAGATCTTGAATATGTTATGAAAGAGACTTGCATACACAACATTTCATTTTGATGATTATATGTGCATAATGGGAATTGTAGTGCTACATGATTTGAGTTTAGATATCACAATCTACTTCCATTAATTTCTAGCTAGTAGATCTTGAATATGTTATGAAAGAGACTTGCATACACAACATTTATTATTAAAATATAATACAATTATTAATGATAGTTTGTATAACCAACTTTGTGATGTGTAAATTGTTGATTGTTTAGTGTTATTATATTCTAATTATATCTAGAAGAAAAGCTTTATGCAATGATAAATTATGCAGAATAAGACAACTCATATTCAAGTAGTTTTTGTAACCAATGTTTTTAAACAAATATTTGAAATGTTAAATGTGCCTCTTTAATGTATTGTAAAGATAAGAGAAATTGCTTATATTTTTATGTTATTTTACATGAAACTATAAATAAATAAAAATATTCATAAAAATACCATAAAATGTTGTTATAAAAGACATGTTGGCCATTTGGCTTTGAAATTGTGGTACATATTATTGTTGGTACAAAGTTATACTTGATTAGTGCAATGGTTGATAATTGTGACAATGCGTTCTTAGTGTTATGTAGGAAGGTATCAAGACCTAGCTATGCAACTATATAATGAAAATAAATAATCGAAGATTTACTTGATTTGTTGAAAAATGTATTTTATATATTAATGTGAAGGAGATATGTTATGAGTAAGTGTACATTTACATTGCATTTTTTATTTAAAGTAATTTTTATTTTTTAGTAATAGTAATAATTGAGTAAATCCATCTTAATTCCATATCTTTAGACTTTATATAATATGGAGGGGATATGTCACCATTGAGTGAATAAATGTAATAGATTTGAAATTAAATTAAATTTTTATAATAAAAAATAATATATTAATTAAATATTTATAAAACAAAAAAAAATATAAAATTCTTTAAAACATTATTTTTTTTAAATATTTTTGCAATAAAAATAAAATAATACATTTTAAAAAATTGATAAATCTATCATTAAATAAATTAAATTTAAAATTATTATTAAAATATATATTTTTCATGTGAAAAATTGAATTAGTATACTCACTTATTCACACATTTCTCTTATATTATTATTAAGAAAATTACAAATAAACTATAATACAATATCTATAATCATCATCTTTTATTGTCTTTATCTATCATTTCTCAATAAGAAAATTACAAATAAATTATAATACATTTTATATACTAATCAATTATAATATTGTATGTTGGCATTGACATGGTAAGTTGAATTATAATTAAGGAGTTGGTTGATTTCAAAGGCTTGGGAACAGAAGTGGTCATGCTCACTCCTTTATAATGATAATGGTGTTGCAATAATAAGTTAGGTTTATATATAATATAGTATTGTAATGGTAAGTTGGATAGGCAATATATATATATATATATATATATATATATATATATATATATATATAT
>ML780219.1:419648-489023 GCA_009831015.1 Picea engelmannii | reverse complement strand
CTATGTAGACTTAAGTTGTCAAATTGTTGCATGGAGGATGCCCCTTTTCCCACAAACATGGGGGTCTTATACATCAATTTGGTTTTTGGCTAGGTCACAACCTTACAATTATATTATTATTATTATTATTACTACTACTACTAAAACTACTGCACACTGAAACCCCAAGAAACCTGATGCAGGAGCATCACCTTCAAGGTCAACAACACACACGTGGAGGCACACAGAGGACATCTCAGAAATGACAGAGTTTCAAATAAAGAATTTAACTCATAATTTAATTGGTTGTTGAGATATTTTGTAAACAACAATTTTAAATTGTAACTTGTTTGTAAAGTCTGGAAGGATTGTAAGAAACTGCAGATATGGAGTGTCGACTCTATCTAGTAGTAATTAGCAGTTATTGTAATAGGACATAGTAGGTGTTAGTTTTTGAAGTTTGAAATGATAGATTTTAGAATAGGACGAGAGAGCTCGTGGATCCGGTCCTTAGATAGTTGATTTTTACATTGTAATAGATCAGTATGGTTAAGTGTTGTAAGAGAGATCGGTAGAGCAGAGTAGAGTAGAGGAACACTATGTAATTTTCATTCTATGAATGAATAGAACAGACGAAAATTGTCCCAAAATCCTTGTATTGTGTTCATCTCAAATGTGATTGCATGAATGTTATTTTTCATGTATGATTTGTTACAGTTCAATTCGTGTACAAGTGTTTGAGAGATTGATTGTATGAAATCATGATGAAACTGGTCAAGTTTCGATTGTTTCTCCTTTGATACTTGTATGCAAGGTGTGCATCTCAAATGCAAGGAGTTTGTCGACTGAGTCTAGGATTGATTCAGAGAGAAGTTCAGAGATAGGTTCAGAGAAACTTAGACCAGTTAAAAGGTGTGCACAGTTTCAAGAAGCTAGCAATATTTGAAGAACCAACGCAGGATAACGCCAGGTGGGCGAGAAGCATTTTCTTTCCAAGAAAATCCTTCGAATTGAGTTTTTCAAAATCCGCAGAACACAAGGTGTGCATGGGAGATCGAAAAATCCTTCAAGAGACGAAGCTCAGAAGAGATAGCCCTTTCTACAAGTGTTAGGGAGATACAAGAGTTGGAATCACAAGAGAGGCGAAGATCAAGTCTCTGAACCCCGAGAAATCTTCTAAGTCTGGGAGAAGGAGAAATTTCAGGAAAGAAGGTACAGTGATCGTAGATTAGTCGCAGGGAAGATCTGAATTGTCGAATCCGTGTCCATGCAGGGAGAAGTAGGTAGGAGAAAAATAGATCTGAACCGTTAGATCTGGCGTGTGAACTAACAATCGTTGGATCCGGAGAAAGTCGCACAGGGAAAGTTTTGAAATCATCAGAACCATCCATCATTAGAGGACGTGTGGCAACCGAATAGTATTTCGCTGATTCACATAGGGAAGCAGTCAAAGAACAAGTAGGAGGAATGCACGAAGAACAAAACTCATGAGAAGATCATAGTCATTGATCACTCCGAAAATATCACAGCCGGTGATCGCGCTGAAAAGATCAGAGCCATTGATCATTCTGAAATCATCATGACCATCCATTGTCAAGGAAGACACATGGCGACGAGTCATCATTTCGTTGACTCAAAGGGGGAAGGAGTCAAACAAAAACATTGGGAGAGTTCGCGCAGCGTGGACTCGTGAAAGGATCACAACCGTTGGTTGTCCCGATGTCATCAGGGCCGTCCATTTTGGGGGGATGCGTGGTGAGAGTTCATCATTTTGCTGACTCGCTATTGAAGAAATTCAATGGAGGGAGTAGAGAGAACTCATGATATGCAAAGTTCCGACGTGGTCAGAAGATCTAGCCCAGGACATAGCCAGAGGTTATATGGTGGAAGTAAAGGGGGGAGCTATCATGAGCTAATCCTGTGTCATAGGATCAGAACTCGGGAGTTTGAAGCACAAGGGGTTGATTTATTCAAATCAACGACACACGAAAAATGATACACCTTTGGGCTTAGTCGATGGTCACAGGTAGTGGTCATGCAGAGAAAGGGTACGAGAGGAGTTGAGGACTCGTTAATCCCTTTTTAGAGTTCGAGAGTTGGAGAGTCAGGAGTGGCTCATATGTCGAAGTCCCGAGATCACGAAACATGATGAGTGCCTTTTGGGTAAGGCCTGTGGTCAAAGCCGGTGATCACATGGGGGTGAAATTCACACTCAGTGCTTGATTCGCATGTGGCGAGTTTCAATAACATGAACTATGGATTTTTTCAATAGAGGTCCCAGCAGGGACCAAAGAGTTGTTCCAACTCAAGGAGGGAGAATGATCCAGTGACTGGGAGGTTGTAGAACCCCGAAGGGGAGGGGGGTTTGCATCAGGTGGTATCAGAGCTAATAATTTGAGTTTTGTTTGCAGACATCAGAGAAAAGGAGAAAGGAGGAAAGTTGGTATCATTTTGGTATCAAGAAAAAATTGATTTTTGTTTATAGATGATGCAGTGAAATCATGCCACCAAGAATGTGCAGAGCAAGTGCGAAAATCAAAGAAGAAATGAGGTGACTTGGTATGAGGTTAGACGCCATGGAGACAACACATATAAGAGAACCATAAGCTGGTGATGTAAGTGAAGCTGAGAGCAAAGAAGAAAAAGGAGAGGAAAATGTTGCAGAGGATGTTGCACAGGATCACTTGATAAAAGTTGTTTCAAAGATAGGATCCAGAGAAAGGATAGAGGTACCTATGTATGAAGGAAATTTGGAAGTTGAAGAATTGTTAGACTAGGTGCGTGCTATGGAAAAATACTTTGACTACAAATATATCGAATAAGACAAGATGGTGAAGCATGCAGTGTCAAGATTGAAAGGTCATGCAACGTTATGGTGGGATGAACTGCAAGCTGAATGCATGAGAAATGATAAGCAAAAAATTAAAAATTGGGATAGGATGGTAGCTAAGTTGAAAACCAAATTTATTCTGAAGGATTACCAGATCAATATTTACAGAAGATTGTAGAACCTGAAACAAAGGGGTTTATCAGTGAATGAATACATTGAATAATTTTACTCACTAAACATCAGGGCTGGACATAAAGAGAATGAAGATGAAAAGACAACCAGATACATCAATGGGTTGATATATGAGATACAATAGGATATCAACATGATGTCGGTTAGTACAGTCTAGGATGCCTATCAAGCAGCCTTGAAAGCTGAAGAAAAATTGGCTAGGAGGCAAAGCCAACGAAATAGAGGAGGTAATTCAAGCAGAGGCAATAGAACCAGCAGAGAGAAGTTCCAGAAGTTGAAGCCTGAAGCTGACAAACAACATAGTCACCATGAGAAAGGTGGAATTTCTAAGGAAGGACAATATGGAGGAAGAAGTTCTTTTTCCAGAGGAAGAGGAAGAGGAAGAGCTAGAGGAGGCGTAGTTAAATGCTATACCTGTGGAAAAGAAGGACATAAATCTTGGGAATGTCCCGACAGAAAAAGAGAAGGAGGAGAAGCACACATCGCTGAAGCGCAGAAGCATGTGGAAGCATAAGCTGCATAAGGAGGAAGAAACCTCATGATGAGGAAAATTCTTCTTAAACCAGAGAAGGAACCAGAGGAACCAGTTAAACGAACAAGCTTGTTCAGAACTGCTTGCAAGTCGAAAGACAGAGTTTGCAAAGTAATCATAGACAGTGGGAGCACTGACAATCTAGTATCTGCAGAGATGGTGGAGAATCTAGAGATGAAGACAACTACACATCCAAATCCATAAAAGGTATCATGGTTGCAGAAAGGACATCAAGTCATGGTAAGTCAACAATGCCAAGTTGTATTTAAAATAGGAGGTTACAAAGATGAAATACTGTGTGATGTAATTCTTATGGATGTCTGTCATATTTTATTGGGGAGGTCATGACAATATGACCCAAAGGTTATTCACGATGGAAGAAAGTATACCTATACCCTAGAAAAGAATGGTAGAACACATATGTTGTTACCCATAGAAGACAAAGAGAAAAAGAGAGAAGATAGTTCAAGCATACTTCTCATGAGTGGGAAGGAACTATTAAAAGAAGTCAAGAAGGAGAAAGAAATGCAGTTTGTTGTAGTGAGGAAGCCTAGAGTTATCTTTACAAATACTTTTGTAGAATATTTTCCTATAGAAATCCATGAACTGTCAGAAAACTTTGCTGATATAATCGTGGATGAGTTACCACACTCATTACCACCCATTAGGAGCATAAGACATCATATTGAACTTATTCCAGGATCTACTTTACCAAACAAAGCAACTTATAGGTTGACACCTAGAGAGAATGAGGAGGTCAAGAATCAAGTATATAAATTGTTGGATAAAGGGTTAGTCAGGGAAAGACTAAGCCCATGTGTAGTACCGACTGTATTAAGACCAAAGAAAGATGGAGGATGGAGGGTGTGTATAGATTCCAGAGCCATCAACAAGATAACCATTAGATACAGATTTCCTTTACTGAGGATGGATTATTTGATGGACTGTCTGAGTGGCGCAAGCTATTTTTCCAAGATAGACTTGAAGAGTGGATATCATCAAATAAGAATGAGAGAGGGAGATGAATGGAAAACAACATTCAAGACAAATGAGGGATTGTTTGAATGGCTGGTCATGCCGTTTGGGTTGACAAATGCACCAAGCAAATTTATGAGATTGATGAATGAAGTGTTGAAAGACTTCATAGGCAGATTTGTCATAGTATATCTGGATGACATGCTAATCTTTAGCAAGACAAAGGAAGAACACTTAAGGCATTTGACATTAGTGATGGAAAGGTTGCAGCAAGAGAAATTGTTGATAAATCTAAAGAAGAGTTCTTTTATGAAGAAGGAGCTCATATATTTGGGTTTTGTAATATCTTCAAATGAATTGAAGATGGACCCAGAAAAAGTAAGAGCAATCAGAGAATGGCCATAGACGAGCAACATATTTGAGGTAAGAAGTTTTTATGGGTTAGCGAGTTTTTATAGAAAATTCATCAGAAATTTCAGTGGCATATGTGAACCCATGTTAGACACTGTGAAGAAGAAACACAAGTCCTCCAGTTGGACAAAGAAAGATGAAAATTTTTTCAAAGTGTTGAAGGAGAAAATCACAGAGCAACGAGTTTTGGTCTTACCAGATTTTGGAAAAATATTTCAGGTGAGATGTGATGCAAGTGGATTAGCTATTGGAGTAGTCTTGATTTAAGATAATAGGCCAATTGCTTATTTCAGTGAGAAACTGAATGATGCCAAGAAAAATTATTCCACATATGAAAATGAATTTTATGCAGTGATTCAATCTTTGAAAAAATGGAGGCATTATCTAATTCCTAAGGAATTTGTCTTGTACAGTGATAATCATGCTTTGAAATTTATTACTAGGAAAGAAATGTTGAATCAAAAACATACAAAATGGGTAGAATTCATGCATAATTTTACTTTTGTTATTAAACACATTGTTGGAACTGCTAACAAAGTCACAGATGCTTTAAGCAAGAGGAATTTGATTGTACAAGAATTTCGAGTGGAGACTTTGGGGTTCGAACACCTCAAGGAGATGTATAAAGAAGGTGTAGATTTCAAAGAAGCTTACGCGGCATGCAAGAATCCTTTATTGGGAGATAGAAGCCCATGGACTGAATATTTGGTTCAGGATGGTTATTGTTCAAGGGGAGCCAATTATGCATTCCAAAGTTCTCAATGAGAGATAACCTACTGAAAGAGAAACATAGTGGAGGTTTAGTTGGACACTTTGGTCATGATAAGACATTTGCACAGCTGAATTATTCATATTATTGGTCGAGCATGAGAGAAGAAGTGAAGAAGCTCGTGAACAAATGCAGAATTTGTCAATATGCAAAAGGAAGAAAACAAAACACTAGTTTGTATCAGCCATTACCAATTCCATAGAGGTCATGGGATGCAATCAGTATTGATTTTGTTTTGGGATAGCCTAGAACTCAAAAAGGGAGTGATTCCAAATTTGTTGTGGTGGACAAATTCTCTAAAATGGCACATTTCATACCATGACAGAAGACAAGCGATGCAACGCACATCACCAACTTATTTTTCAGAGAAGTAGTAAGACTACATGGATCGCCGAGGAGCATAGTTTCAGACAGAGACACCAAATTTGTAGGACACTTTTGGAGGACTCTATGGACGAGGTTGGGGATGAACTTGTCCTTTAGTTCAACATATCACCCTCAGACAGATGGATAGACTGAAGTAGTAAACATGAGTCTTGTAAACTTGTTGAGAAGTTTAGTCACTGAGCAAGGTCGACAATGGGATCAGATTCTGGCACAAGAAGAATTTGCATTGAACAATTCAGTGAATAGGATCACAAGAAAAAGTCCATTTGAAATTGTGTATGGTATATAGACAAGAGGGATTACAGAGTTGAGAGATTTGAATCAAGATGAGTTCAGAAGTGTCGGGGAAGAGAATTTTGCAACAGAGATGTAGAAACTCCATGATAGAGTCAAAGAGTAGCTACAGGACAACAATCATAAATACAAGAGCATAATTGACCAAAGGAGAAGAGAAGTTCAATTCGAAGTTAGAGATGAAGTTTTATCTTATTTAAGAAAAGAGATATTTCCAAGGGGAACATATAACAAATTAAAGATAAAAAAGATAGGACCATCCATGATTCTCAGAAAATTCACAGCCAATGCTTATGAGATTGAGTTGCCAGACAATGTTGGGATATTGCCGATATTAAATGTTGCATATTTGTATCCTTACAAGAGAAATGAAGCAGGAGAATCAGATGATCAGAAATAAAATAGTGGGAAGAGCAATTGCCCACAGCAGAAAAATCTTAGATGGAGAAAATTGTTGAACATAGGGATGGAAAGAAAACCAGGAGGAATAAATATCCTGAATACTTAGTGAAGTGGAAAGATCATCCAATGGAAGATGCAAGTTGGGTCAAAAAACTTGATATTTTGAAGCATGTAAAGACGGAACAGGAGCTCATGGACAGGAGTCCATGAATTTTTTTAACCAGAGGAGTATGATGCAAGAGCATCACCTTCAAGGTCAACAATGCACACGTGGAGGCAAACAGAGGACATCTCAACAATAACATAGTTTCAAATCAAGCATTTAACTTAGAATTTAATTGGTTATTGAGATATTTTGTAAAAAACAATTTTAAATTGTGACTTGTTTGTAAAGTCTGGAAGGACTGTAAGAAACTGCAGATATGGAGTGTCGACTCTATCTGGTATTAATTAACAGTTATTGTAATAGGACGGAGTAGGTGTTAGTTTTTGAAGTTTGAAATGATAGATTTTAGAATAGGATGAGAGAGCTCGTGGAGCCGGTCCTTAAATAGTTGATTTTTACATTGTAATAGATTAGTATGGTTAAGTGTTGTAAGAGAGATTGGTAGAGTAGAGTAGAGTAGAGGAACACTATGTAATTTTCGTTCTATGAATGAATAGAACAGACGGAAATTGTCCCAAAATCCTTGGATTGTGTCCATCTCAAATGTGATTGCATGAATGTTATTCTTTATGTATGATTTGTTACAGTTCAATTCATGTATGAGTGTTCGAGATATTGACTGTATGAAATCATGACGAAACTGGTCGAGTTTCGATTGTTTCTCCTTTGATACTTGTATGCAAGGTGTGCATATTGAACGCAAGGAGTGTGTCGACTGAGTCTAGGATTGATTCAGAGAGAAGTTCAGAGAGAGATTCAGAGCAACTTAGACCAGTTGCAAGGTGTGCATAGTGTCAAGAAGCTAGCAAGATTTGAAGAACCAGTGCAGGATAACGCCAGGTGGGTGAGAAGCATTTTCTTTCCAAGAAAATCCTTCGAACTGAGTTTTTCAAAATCCCCAGAACGCAAGGTGTTTGTGGGAGATCGAAAAATCCTTCAAGAGACAAAGCTTAGAAGAGATAGCCCTTTCTACAAGTGTTAGCGAGATACAGAAGTTGGAATCACAAGAGAGGCGAAGATCGAGTCTCTGAACCCCGAGAATCTTCTAAGTCTGGGAGAAGGCAGGAGTTTAGGAGAGAAGTTATAGTGATTGTAGATCAGTCGCAGGGAAGATCTGAACCGTTGAATCCATGTCCAGGTAGTGAGAAGTAGGCGCAGGAGAAAAACAAATCTGAACTATTAGATCGGGCATGTGAACTAATAACCGTTGGATTCAGAAGATGTCGCACAGGGAAATTTCCAAAATCATCAGAACCGTCCATCGTCAGAGGACACGTGGAAGAAGAACAGTATTTTGCTGATTCGCTGAGGGAAGCAGTCAAAGAATGAGTAGGAGGAATGTGCGAAGAACAAAATTCGTGAGAAGATCACAGTCGTTGATCACTCCGAAAAGATCACAGTCGTTGATTGTGTCGAAAAGATCATAGTCGTTGATCATTCTGAAATCATCGGGACCATCCGTTGTCAAGGAAGACACGTGGAATTGAGTCATTGTTTCGCTGACTCAAAGGGGGAAGGAGTCAAAGAACATAATCCGGAGAGTTCACGAAGTGTGGACTCGCAAAAGGATCACAACGGTTGGTTGTCCCGACGTCATCAGGACCATCCATTTTGGGGGGACACATGGCAAGAGTTCAACATTTCTCTGACTCGCTACTGAAGAAAGTCAACGGAGGGAGCAACGAGAACTCATGATATGCGAAGTTCCAACGTGCTTGGAAGATCTATCCCAGGTCATAGCCAGAGGTTATATGGTGGAAGTAAAGGGGGGAGCCATCATGAGCTAAGCCCCTGTTGCAGGATAAGAACTTGGGAGTTTGAAGCATAAGGGGTCGATTTCTTCAACTCGCCAGTACACGAAACGCGATACACCTTTGGGCTTAGTCGATGGTCACAGGTAGTGGTCATGCAGAGAAAGGGTAGGAGAGGAGATGAGGACTCGTTAAGCCTTTTTCAGAGATTGGGAGTTGGAGAGTCAGGAGTGGCTCATACGTTGAAGTCTCGAGATCGCAAAACGTGATGAGCTCATTTTGGGTAAGGCCTGAGGTCACATCTGGTGATCTCATATTTGCATTCCCATACTCCTAATTAGTGTTAGGGTTCTATATTCTCTATAATATTCTTGAAAGTCCACATTTGGCTTGCTCTACTTGTGTGAGTAGTAGGGGATAATGTGGCATACACTTTGTATTGTAGTGATCATATCATAGACTAGTTTTCCAGGGGCATAACTGTTTTATATGAACTCTCATTGAGGTGATCTTTAAATTGCTTAATATCTAGTTGAAGAGAATATCTCAGAAAAACTTTGATGCCATTTTGGACAAGTTTTGACCCTAAAAAATGTTAATAAGCCCGAAAAAAAAAGAATTTTACAATTTTAACCATACATAATGGAATCCAATATTAAACTTAAAAATGGCTCATATAAGTCTATAATTCCAATTTCCCATCCTATATAACACCAAAAAGATAAAAATATATATATAATAATCCATTTTAGATTATAAATCCTAATAGTTTTTAATTGATGTTGATGACAATGCTATGAGGTCTTTACTCATACATGCCATCGTGACCTTGTAAGAAGAGATGGACAAGGACATGCCACAAATATCTAGAGGCATTATGCCAAAGTCACTTCAATCTTGAACATATATATTCTATGTACTAGGATGTGTGTTATTGTATCATATGTAATTCTTTATTAGAGTTGAGCCAACCAATGACATAAGATTGCAAAAGTGATATATTATAATGCTTGAGTTAGTTTATAGTCATCACAAAAATTAGTTTTTTTCTAATTCTTTTTTCCCATAATGAAATGAAACATCTATCCATATATTCAAAGTTAAGAATGGAAATACCATCTTTTTCTTCTTCTATACTAGTTGTGTTACATTTTGATGATTATATGTGCATAATGAGAATTGTAGTGCTACATGATTTGAATTTAGATATCACAATCTACTTCCATTAATTTCTAGCTAGTAGATCTTGAATATGTGATGAAAGAGACTTGCATACACAATATTTATTATTAAAATGTAATACAGTTATTAATGATAGTTTGTATAACCAACTTTGTGATGTGTAAATTGTTAATTGTTTAGTGTTATTATATTTTAATTATATCCAGAAGAAAAGCTTTATGCAATGATAAATTATGCAGAATAATACAACTCATATTCAAGTAGTTTTTGGAATAAATGTTTTTAAACAAATATTTGAAATGTTAAGTGTGCCTCTTTAATGTATTGTAAAGATAAGAGAATTTGCTTATATTTTTATGTTATTTTACATGGAACATGAAACTATAAATAAATAGAAATATTCATAAAAATCCCATAAAAAAATCCCATAAAATGTTGTTGCAAAAGATTTGTTGGCCATTTGGCTTTGAAATTGTGGTACATATTATTGTTGGTACAAAGTTATATTTGATTAGTGCAATGGTTAATAATTGTGACAATGCGTTCTTAGTGTTATGTAGAAAGGTATCAAGACCTAGTTATGCAACTATATAATGAAAATAAATAATCTAAGATTTACTTGATTTGTTGAAAGATGTATTTTATATATTAATATGGAGGAGATATGTTATGAGTAAGTGTACACTTACATTGCATTTCTTATTTACAATAATTTTTATTTTTTTAGTAATAGTAATAATTGAGTAAATCCATCTTAATTCCATATCTTTAAACTTTATATAATATGGAGGAGATATGTAATAAATGTAATAGATTTGAAATTAAATTAAATTTTTATAATAAAAAATAATATATTAATTAAATATTTATAAAACAAAAAAAAATAAAAAAATTCCTTAAAACATTTTTTTTTTAAATATTTTTACAATAAAAATAAAATAATACATTTTAAAAAATTGATAAATTTATTATTAAATAAATTAAATTTAAAATTATTATTAAAATATATATTTTTCATGTGAAAAATTGAATGAGTACACTCACTTATTCACACATTTCTCTTATATTATTATTAAGAAGATTACAAATAAACTATAATACAATATCTATAATCATCATCTTTTATTGTCTTTATCTATCATTTCTCAATAAGAAAATTACAAATAAATTATAATACATTTTATATACTAATCAATTATTGGCATTGACATGGTAAGTTGAATTATAATTAAGGAGTTGGTTGATTTCAAAGGCTTTGGAATAGAAGTGGTCCTGCTCACTCCTTTATAATGATAATGGTGTTGCAATAATAAGTTAGGTTTATATATAATATAGTATTGTAATGGTAAGTTAGATAGGCAACATCATCGTATATATATATATATATATATATATATATATATATATATATATAATCTTTTTATAAGATTTTTGAAACAAAATCCACTGAAAAATAACAGGATTCTCCAAAGCAAAAGATCACCTTAATTTACTTCTTTTTATCGTATCATCTCTCAATTTTGTTATTTTCTTTCTTTCGGGATTCATTTTGTTGCCCGAAAACCCGAGCAACCCCATCATAAGCGAATCTAGACTGTTAATTATATTCACTGCGTCGTCATGGTTGTCTGCAGAATCTCTGCAGCTTTTGTTTGTTGACATCTCTTTAGAGTTCTTGAAGCCTCTTATTTCCTGAAGCTTTTGCAGGCTGTGGCCCCCGGTTGTTAGTTTGGCAAACGTTGGTGGCAACTGAGGGAAGAGTGAATTTCAGGGTGCTTTATAATGCCGGTGGGTAGCATGATAAAAAAAAGCCGAGTACTGTCGGCTGCATGATGATACAAGCAATGAGATATATTTGACAAATTTAAGTGCAGGAAGACGAGGGAGCCTGTGGCCCTTCGTGAAAAGGTTGATTCGTCATCCTTTGAACAGTCTGGACGACAATATCACGAATATAACTCCCAGATATATCATGGGATTGGCTGCTTTTATGGCATCGCCTTCATTGGTACCCATGTCTCCAACAGGGAAAAAAAATTGTACGACTTGAGTTGCTGTAAAAGTATAAATGCCTCCCGATGCATGAAAATTGGAAATATAAAGCTGTGTTGTGTTCAGATTTGTATTATTTTTCTGTCTTATGGACGGTTTCTTTTATCAGACAGAGTTGACCTTAATTTTCGCAAGCAAAGATTTTTGGACGCTTTCTTTTTTATTAGACAAAGTTTGCTTTAATTTTCATAGTCAAAGATTTTTGGACGGTTCCTTTTATTAAAAAAGTTTACTTTATTTTGACGGGCAAAGATTGTCCCTGCTTCCTTTTAACATAGTTTTATGAGATTTTTTTTAATAGGAGTGGGCTAACTCGGGAGCAAGCAATTGTCTGTTTTTAAATTTTCCATTAATTCAAAATTGTGATTCAATTTCTGAACATTTGGGTTGATTTAAAATGGGGCAAAACCCTTAGAGTAAGGATGTGAAATGCATGGAACTTTAATCCATGGAAAACTCAAATTACCCTAAAAAATTTGAAAATTTTGACGATTCAGATCAATTTTTTTGACTGAAAAACTAAACTCAGGAGAGAATATTGCTCCCTAGTTAGCATACTCTTTTTTTATATCGATCTCAGCACATTTAACCAATAACTGAATTTATTTTGGATACTGGATCATTGGTGTGCCAGAGAACAAACAAGAAGTGGTGGCTGCACATGAAGTGTCAGGGATGGCGAGGAACAAGCATTGGTTGGATCAGAGGCTACTGCAATGTGCATTGAAGTTTTGGGTATGTTGTTGTTTTAGCTGGCTAAGGGCTCAAAAAGTCTAACAAAATCCACAAATTGACCATGAGATGTTTTATACACAAATTGTGGATGGCAATTGAACAAAATGTGTAGTTTCTAAGTACATAGATTACTAGTATAAATTAAAAATTAAAGCTGAAACCTTTTATGATGATGGATTAGTTGCACTGGGAATTTAGGAAAAAAATAATCTTATTTGAGGTATGTGTACAATTTAGTAGAATTGGATATCAAAAGATGAAACGTAGAAAATCTTATTGCTGTCTAGATTATATAATTTTTATTTATGGAAAATTTGTATAATTAAAAAGATCATGTTCTTCTAGCAATGATATGTTAGTGTAGTACCTAAATTTAATTGAGGAAATTACTTGTTAAGATGGAGTTTGAGGGTCTTAACATAATCATTCAATTTCTCATTTTTAGTATGTAGATCTTGGTCTGTACCATATAATTTATTTTTTTAGATGGGTGAGGCAATAAAAAGTTACCACATAAACAAAAGACCTATGCATTTTCTAGATGTGTGAGGCTTAATGGTTAAGAACATGTGTTTCCTCCTATGAGGTCACAAGTTCAAATCAAGAAGGAGGTAGGGTATGTATACCTCCGTAGACTTTACAGTTAAATAGTTGGGCGGAGGGGGTCCCTTGTCCCATAGACAAGGGGGTCTCATACACCAATTTGTTGTTTAGCTTGGTCATGACCTTAAAATTAGATTCTGTGTGTGTGTGTGTAGTTTCATTAAAAACTCATTGAAAGTGAATATAATAATAGGGAATTGGAAAAAAATGAGTGTATTTTTTTTATGCAGCCTAAACCACTAGCTTTGTCACTTCAAAGCTAAAACCAAAGAAGTGAACTTATTCAACATGAAGAGGAAATGCTATGTTCTTATCCCCTTTTTTGAATGCACAAGGCTCCATTATTTCTACATAAAATAATATTCATGTAAAACTTCCTCATCTTGACATGTTTTAAAAGAAATAAATATTTATCACAAAAACCTTCTTTTAAGGGAATATGACCTATTTTCCTCTCTCTACTATAGTCAAGATCATCAGATCCATCACCTTTTCACAAAACCACCTAATGGCACTTGCAATACCATTTGGGGGTGAAACACCCCACAAAGAGGGCATGTCATGGTTGGAAGTCGTGTGCACAATGATTGACTCCTAGAAGGTTCATTTTCCTATGTAAGGTCCTTGTTTTCCTTTTCAACCATGGTATAGGTTGCTAGACCCATCATTATTGCCCCAATCCATTTAGTGATGGTCATATCCCCCTTTGAGGCCAAAAATACTATAGAAAGGTATTGTGTGGTGTTTAAATGCATATTTCACAATAAATTCCTAAGGCCCTTATTATCCTTCCTTGGCCATTGTTAAGACCCATTATCTTATTGAAACATCATAATGTCCTTCATTAAACCACTAATAGTCCACATATCCCCAAGAGAGGGAATGTTTTGTGGGTTTTAGGTGTTTTTCATGGTGATTGAGCCCATGAAGCTTCATTCAGGGCACAAGGAACTTGTTGCACTTCCTTAACCATGGTTATATATTGAGATCCATTCTTGGTTCACAATTGACCTATTCATACCACCCATATCCCACCTAGAGGCTATTGATACCCTACAAAAGTCATATGTGGTGGTTCGAGGACTCATCCATGGTGTTTGAGCCTAAGAAGCATGGTTTAGGGCCAAAGAATCTTGTTTCCCTCCGCCAACTATGGTAACAGACATGAGACACATCGATGATGCCCAAGACCTAGTCATGGTGCCCATATTCAACTCGAATGCCAAAGACTCCCTAGAGAGGGCTCATGTCATTGTTTCTAGGTGTTTCTCATGGTGCTTAATCTTGAGACAATTCAATTAGGGATTAAGGTTACTATTCCCCATGACCATGTTTATACCTTGACACCCATTTATAGTGCACAAATCCTACTCATGGAACTTTTATCACTCAAAGGACAAAGACCCCTTATAAAGTACATGCATGTTGGTAAAAGGACTCACTCAAGGATCTTGAGCTGATGAAGCTTCAAAAAGAACGTAAGAAATATTTTTTCATTTTTTTATGATGGTTAAGGCCTTGTGACCCATCCATCGTGTGGGAAAAATTATGGTGGTGTCTACGTCTAGCTTGAATGCCAAAGACCCCTACGATAGGTGTGGTTCCATGATTATAAAAGGCTTTGTTGTAGGCCTAAGGGCCTTTTTTCCCTCTTTTGACATGGCTAGACATTGAGAAAAAATATTATTTCTCAATACCTATTCATGGCACCCATATCCCTCTAGTAGCCCAAAGATACCATTTAGAGGTCCCATGTGGTGGTTTGAGGATGCATTCATGACTTTTGAGCATGAGAAGATATGTTTAAGGACCGAGGATATTGTTTCCCTCCCTTGACCATGGTAAAGGGATTAAGGATGTTATTTCCCTACCACAACCATGGTTAATCCCCTGAGACCCATTTGTAATGCAACAAACACCTTATTAGTTAACATATCCAACTCCTAGGCCAAATACCCCTAGTGAGGGTTCGTTTCATAGTTTCTAGGTATTGTTCATGGTGCTTGAGCTTAGTGAGGTTAAGGTTAAGGCCCCAAGGAATTTGTTTACTTCCTTTAACATGGTTAAGGCCCCACAACCCATCCTTAGTGTACAAAACCACTTACTGGTATCCATATTCAACTCTAATGTGAATGATCCCTTAGAGAGTGCTTGTAATGTGCTTTGTAGGTGTTGTTCATGGTGATCAATATTGAGAATCTATGATTAGGGCCTAAGGCCCAAGTGTTTTCCTCCCCTAACCATGGTTATTGATCTCATAGAGGATTATTTAGGTCTTAATCCCCTTATTCCCCCCGACCATGTTTAGGCCTTGAGACCCATTTTCATTACACAAAACCTACTCATGGTGATTGTATCTCACTTGATAAAGAACCTTAACCATGGAATCAAGATCCATTCTTGGTGTGGGATTGAGACACATTCCTATTTGGGGCATGTTTTATGGTTTAATCATGGTACTCACACCCCTCCATTAGGTTAGAAATACCCTACAGAGGTCTTGTGTGGTGGTTCAAGTAAGTTTTCATAGTGTTATATCTTGAGAAGATTCATGGATTATAGGTGTTGTTCATGGAACTTGAGCGAAAAAAGATTCAATTAGGGCTCAAGGCCCTTGTTTTCCTCTAATAACCTTAGTTATAACTAGAGACCCATGCTTGGTTCACAACTAACCTAGTCATGGTGCACATATCACACTTGGAGGTGAATTATACTATACATAGGTTATATGTCGTGGTTTGGCAACTTTTCCATGGTTATTGAGCTTGAGGAGGAAGTATTAGGGTTATAATATCGTGTTTCCCTCCTACAACTATGTTCACGTATTGTATACCTATCCATTATTCCCAATACCTCGTAATGGCACCCATATTCAACTTAATTGATAAATATTCCCTAGAGAGGACTCATGTAGTTGTTTCTAGGTGTTATTCATGGTGCTTGAGATTAAGATGTTTCAGTTAGGGATTAAGGTAATTTTTCTCCCCTAACCATGGTTATGCCTCAACACCCATTTTTAGTGCATAAAAACTACAAATGGTGCCTATATCCCACTTTAAGGCTAAAGACCCACTACAAAGTTCATGTATGTTGGTTCAAGGACTTGTTCAAGGATATTGAGATAACGAAGCTTCAACAACATCATAAGGAACTTGTTTTCATTCCTTGATAATGTCCAAGACCCCACAACCCATCCATGGTGTGAAAAAATATTTAATGGAATCCATATCCAATTCTATACCAAAGACCCCTTATAGAGGTGTGGTTCCATGTTTTTTTTCATTGTGCTTGATTTTGAGAAGATTTTTTCGGGGCCTAAGGGCCTTGTTTTCATTCGTTGGAATTGGTTATACCTATAGAACCATTCTTGGTGTCCAAGATCTATTCATGGGGCCCATATCCCATATCTTTAGAAACTTCATTTAGGGATCAATCCCCTTGTGACCATATTTGTGCCTTGAGACCCATTTTTTCTACACAAAACCTACTCATGGTGCCCATATCCCACTCATATGCTAGATAAACTTGACCATGGCCCTAATAACCATTCACGGTTATGTTCCAAGAGCCATTCCTATTTAGGGCTCAAGACCTTTTTTTGGTTAGACCCCAATATCTTTTTATGGTTTACAAAACCCTCTCTTTTCTTCTTATTGTTTTGTTGATTGTCTGGGTCAATTTGTTAACCATTTTAACAACAAAGTTTTTTCATTAATAACACACATATGTTATTAATATGTGCATGTTACTTACACATATTTTTGTTTGAGTAAAAATAAAAAGGCATGAAAAAAAGATCAAATCTATACAATCATAGATATTTTCTAGGAAAGGTTGTTGTTTGAATATTTTTTGTTTATTAATGTGATTGGGAAGACACATTTTGTTGAGTATTTGGTGTCATTTATCTTTGTGAACATGGTAAATGAATAAAATTGTGTTAGTTTCAAACCTTAACCTCCTAAGTAGATATATAGGTTCCTATGTGGAGGCCAAATCTATTAAATAAGGTCCATTTAGTAGTGTGAAAACAATAATTTTAAGAAGGATTACTATAAGGTTCTGCCTACTACAAAGGTCCTTCTCTACAATGTTCCTAGGAGGTAGATACAACTACATAAAGAAGTAAAATAAATGCAATAATATGTCTTTTGAATTATATTTTAATCTAAGCTCTTCTCATTTGGAGGTTTCCCCCTTGAAGAGGCAAGTGAACATTGTTGTCATTAATAAATGTATAATATTTTGTGTTATTTTGGTTCTTTTATTGGCTATTGTGGCTGTAATCAATCATTTATATAATAAATCTAGGTAAATTCTATTGTACTACTATTTCCGTTATAAAAAAACCTACAGGTGCTAGTCTCTACCATAATAATTAGAGTTAGGATCCACGAGAGGGGGTTAACCCATATCGTGAAACTTGTGGGAAGCATTGAACTCAATGTCCAACAATCTCCTCCCAACACATGTTAGGTGAGTTTCAAACTCGAGACCTGTCGCTATGATACCATTTGTTGGACTATGATTTTCGTTAGACCAATAACCATAGGCGTTAGTATCCGCCACAATGGTCGGATTTATGATCCATGGGAGGGGGTTAACCCATGTCACGAAACTCGTGGGAAGTGGTGAACCTAATGTCTAACAAACTCTATTATTTTTCTCTGTATCTTCTAAATTACCAATAAATAATATCACAAGTGGTATCATAGTAATTTCTTGATCCCATATTTTAGAGAATTTTTTTAGGCTAGATATGTATGTTGACGTCTATAGATAACATGGTGATATGTCATTTAGTGGGAAAATCTATGGCAGGGGAAGAATACATGCAGGAAATACAAGCAGTTTCATTTGGTTGGACACCCTTGTAACCCCTATTGGTACCCCTTTGAGTAGTATCACATTAGACATCACTTTTATATGGAATTTCATTCCCACATACCATAGGGTATATCATAGGTCCCTTAGGCTACTTGAAATCGGATTTAGATAATTCAATTGACTATCTTGCTACTATATTGCACCAACGACAAAACTTGAGAAGATTACTCTCTTGTACCTTGGTAATTGGGTAGTATGGCTAAGGGTACAATTGAGCCTCATTAGTTAGTTCCCTAAAAATTTGTCTAAGAACTATTGTTGGATCCCACATGTATATCAAAGATTTATATCACTGGACACTCCCTTTCCCTTAAGACCCTTGAAACCCTACTTCCTGTCACTAGTCCACAAAATTTCTACATAAATGACTATAATGAGAATTTGTGCATTCTGTGACTAGAAACCTTTATTCCTACTACCAATCCATGGAATTCCAACACAAACTACAATATTAATAATTTGAGAAATATTTTATCCCAATATTATTCAGGTTGGAGTATAACTTTGCAGGAGCAATTTAAAAAAATGATTGTGTCCTAACCATACCCTTATTTGAGACCTATATCAACATAATCCTTGTGTGGAGCTAATCATCGTGGTACCACTCTCTAGTAAGAATTTTTTGTGGACTTTTTCACCCCACTACTGGGAAAATATATCAATAGACCTATAACATAGTGTTAATCTACTTGGTACCATTCCCTAGCAACCTTTTTCTTATGGACCCACATCTCTATCGCTACTAGAGGTGTTGAGCTAGCCACTAAAATATCCTCCTTGGAAACATAGTGTGATGATTTTCAAAAACAAATATACCACAACCATTACTCTACCTAATAATATATTGCTACCATCCAAGGATAATTTTAGGGATGGAAATTTATCTTACTAGTCCTTGGCGAATATTACTAGTCCTTAATATGCAAAGCATAAAATGTTTGGTGATATTTTTGTAAAAATATTCAAACTGCTAAGAATTTTATATAGTTTCTATAAAATTTGGTCTATTTTTAAGGTAAAATATTTTTGTTTTATAGAACTTGGGTGAGTCACTTTAAAAAAAAATGGAAATTAGTGAATCTTTCTTTTGGAAAAAGAATGGAAAATTATCCCATAGGTGATATATAGCCCCTAAAATTTTCCCTACTACCGTCAATGACAAACTTTACAAACTAGATTCAATCAAAGAATAGCTATCCAAATCCATGGAAATGCAAAATCAATCCACATGTTATTAGTGGCAAGACCAACCATCCCAAAAGGAAGGAGATGAAGCATCCTACCCCATGGGGCCTCAGACTACCCCACTTTTTTGTGACCCTATGACTCAAATCATAAACTGACGACATATCATACTCTGATGGTGTATTTGACATTTAATCTATCCATTCTAGTCCGAGTATATCCTTGATGCATACCCCCTACTCCCCCTCGGGGTTACGCGACCTCTCAGTCTAGGATCGATCGACTTCGAGAGCTGAATCAACTCATAGGTTCACACTGAACCTTTTCTATTTTATCCACATGTCAAATTCCTTATCCCCAGGTGCAAAATATCCTTTCTGGAAGTTTCTAAGTACCTGTAGAGTCCTCCTCATGACCCTAGTCAAAACCATGGGCTTAAACCTTCATTCCCTTGCTCACTTCATAACTTCGGGCTTCGAGTGTTCTCAACACACCTGCATCCAAGTACATAGAACTACAGACTCGCGAACACACCCTCGGACTAGATATATGGTCCACACTCCTTTCACAACCAACGACTTCGATCTACTTTGGGACTCCGTGCTTCAGGAGTTCTGAACGCTCCAAACACCCCTTTTCCCCAGAGTTATATTTACCCAGAGTGTCATATCAAGCACCACATCCTCTTCTTGATCGACGACCGAGATTCATCCCTTTAATCCGCTTCGGATGACTTATCATTGACTCCCCTCCGTGTTCTTTATGCCAGAGTATCAATCCTCCATAGTAACAGATCTCACGCCACATGTCCTCTTTCAATGGATGGCTCTGATGAAATTTGGAGCTCCGACCTTTAGGAGTTTTCATGCCTTCAGTCTTCACTTCCTCTGGAGTGACTTTCCTCCAGAGTAAATATCCACTCTTCGCGTCTTCCAACAATAGATGGCTAGGATGACTCCTCACCTTGGGAGATTTGAACGATTTCTGGTCAATGCTCTGCTTCCTCCTTTCCTTTCCTCCGGAGTACAAACTTCTGGAATCCACGATCTGCTAACGCGTGTCCCATTCATATCAATGACCATGATTTACTTTGACATTTTGGGCTTCGGGATTTTTGGCTTCACCACTCTCGATTTCCTCCGGAGCTCTCTTCTCTCGGAGTACATGGATTTCCTTCGCGTGTCCTTCTAGACTAATGGTTCAGATCTACTTCGTTCTTCGTGACTTCGTGAAGTCTTCACTTTTCTTCACACAAATATTTCTGAATTCCTTCCCCGCGAACTCTCAGATTTGATGCCATGTACCCTCCTCTGGATCTACAATCCATATGGACTTTGGGCTTCATAGCTTTGGGAGTTTTGAATCCGTCACAAACGAAAAACGCCAAATATGGGAATTCCAAAAGACTTCAAGGTTTAACGTCCTCGCACCTTCTCGAGAAATAACGGTTGTCCGTGATACTGACTTCCTCTAAAGGGATCTTCACCGTCAATTCACAACCTTCAATAGAATTCTCCCTTTCTGTTGAATCTTTGTCGCTATCTCTTCTAAGTTTGATTCCTCTAAGGATTTCGACCTCCGACACACTCCTTGCTATCCTGGAATCTCTGACAAAGTTCATACTTAGATATTTCTTCAAAATAAATCTTTCTATGCACTCCTTGTGCTTCAAAGTCCTGACCTCTTGACACTTAGTCGATTCTTGACCCCGTGCACTCCTTGCAACACTCGGTCTAAGTTTTGTGTTATCCCTCCTGAGCTTCTCTGAGTCAAATCTATACTTTGTCGACGCACACCTTGCGGACAATATGCACTCCTTGCATCTGATCTCTTAGAAGAAAAACAATTGAAACTTATATAACACTTCATAAGTCCATATAATCAAATATGAACATCATACATAATAATAATGAAATAAACACATAGAGAACATATCATTCATTCAAATACACACTGAAATGAAAACTTTCCAAGGATTTGGATCAATTTCTATCTGTTCTATTCATTCATGAAGTATTTACATAAGTTAAACAGTTCTTCACTGTCTCTATACTCTCTATGTCTAACTACTACATCTAAATTCTCACACTCTATCCTATCTTCCAACACAATACTCAAAACTTATCTAAGGAGTGGCTTCTCGAGATCTTCTTTGTCCTATCTGAATTTTATCCCATCGTTGTTCTAGTGGTTACCTACTTAGTCCTATTACAATCGATGCGAGTTATTAACAGATAAGAGATGACACTCTACATCTGTAACATCTTACATTCGTGTAAGAATTTACAACAACCAACCATTCTCAGGCGGTGACCCGATTTTGCAAACAAACTATTTTAAAAATGATATTTCCAAAATATCTCAACAATCTCTCTACCTCTGTTTAATGATGATTTGAAACTTTGGCGCGCTAAGGTGCTGAATTATACCTCCACACTCGGCCTCTTTGGCTTTGATGGTGATGCTCCTACACTGTTTTTCCATTTTTTATAATGTCAGGTTCAGTGACCCAACTCAAATCTTCCACTGGGTGATTTCTTCACTTCACCAAATATTCATGATACATCTTTCTCCTAGTTTTCTTTCCAAATATATGTTCTAAGATTTTCTCTATTTGAGGTTTTTCTGCTGTGGGCATATGTTTTTCCCACTGAATCTCCTTCTGGTCATTTATTTCTCCTGCATCGTCTCCCCTGAAAGGATACATGTATGCAACATTGAATATCGGTGATATCCCAACATTGTCTGGCAACTCAATCTCATAAGCATTGGCTGCAAATTTCCTAAGGATCCTACATGGTCCTATGTTCTTCATCTTCAACTTGTTATATGTTCCCCTTGGAAACCTTTCTTTTCTCAAATGAGCTAAAACTTCATGTCCAACTTCAAATTTAACTTCTCTTCTTTTCTGATCAATTATGTTCTTGTACTTTTGATTACTGTCCTATAGCTTCTCTCTTACTCGATCATGAATCCTCTACATCTTTGTAGAAAAATATTCTTCTACAGGGCTTCTAAACTCTTCTTTCTTCAAATCTCTCAATTATACAATCCCTCTTGGTTGTATTCCATACACTATTTTGAGTGGACATTTTCTAGTGCTCATGTTTACTGAGTTGTTAAATGCAAATTCTGCCTGTGGCAGAATCTAATCCCACTGACAACCCTTCTCAGTGACTAAAATCCTCAATAAATTTCCCAGACTTTTGTTTACCACTTCAGTCTGTCCATCTATTTAAGGGTGATATGCTAAACTGAAGGACAAGTTTTTCCCCAGCCTCTTCCATAGAGTTATCCAAAAGTTTCCTACAAACATTGTGTCTCTATCTGAAACTATGCTCTTGGGAAAACCATGTAGTCTCACAACTTCCTTGAAAAACAAATTGTCTATGTGTGTAGAATCACTTGTTTTTTGACATGGTATGAAATGTGCCATATTGGAAAATCTTTCTACCACAACAAATATGGAATCACTTCCCTTATGGGTCATAATAAATCCCAATACAAAATCCATACTAATTACATCCCATGGCCTTCCTCGAATAGGAAATGGATGATACAAACTAGTGTTATGATTATTTCCTTTTGCATGATGGAAAATCTTGCATCTTTCCATGAATTTATTCACACCTACCCTCATACCTAGCCAATAGTATGAACTTTTCAGCTGTGCAAACATTTCTTCATGGCTGAAATGCCCGGCTAGACCTCCACTATGTTTTTCCTTCAGCAGATTATCTCTCATCGAGCATCTTGGTATGCACAGTTGGATTCCCTTGAAAAATAATCCATCTTGGATTAAATATTCTATCCATGGACTTTTGTCCCCCAACAAAGGGTTCTCACATGCCACATAAGCTTCCTTAAAATCTGGATCTTCTTGGTACATTTCCTTAAGGTGTTCAAACCCTAAGGTCTTCACTTGGAATTCTTGTATAATCAAAATCCTCCTACTCAAAGCATCTGTGAATTTTTTAGCACTTCCAGAAATATGTTTGATGAAAAAATTAAAATTTTGCATGAATTCTACCCACTTAGCATGCCTTCGATTCAAATTTTCTTGCCTAGTAATAAATTGTAAATCTTGATTATCACTATACAAGACAAACTCTTTTGGAATTAGATAGTGCCTCCACTTCTTCAAAGCTTGAATCACTGCATAAAACTCGTTGTCATATGTGGAACACTTTTTCTTGGTTTTATTCAGTTTCTCACTGGAATAAGCAACTAGCCTATTATCCTTACTTAAGACTGCTCCAATAGCTACTCCACTCGCATCACATATTACCTGAAATGTTTTCCCAAAATCCAGTAAGACCAAAATTGATTGTCCTATGATCTTCTCCTTCAACACTTTGAATCTTTTCTCATCCTCCTATGTCCAATTAAAATACTTTTGTTTCTTCTTCACAATATCCATTATGGGCGTACATATACCACTGGAATTTCTGATAAATTTCCTATAAAAACTTGCTAACCCATGAAAACTTCTTACCTCAAATATCCTCCTTGGTGATGGCCATTCTTTGATTTCTCTCACCTTCTCTAGACCCATATTCAATTCATTTTAAGAGATCACAAAACCCAATTATATGAGTTATGTCCTCATAAATGAGCTTTTCTTCAAGTTTATCAACAACGTTTCTTTCCACAATCTCCTCACCACTAATGTCAAGTGCTTTAAATGTTCTTCCTCTATTTCACTGAACATTAGTATATAATCTAGATATACAATCACAAATTTACCTATGAAGTCTTTCAACACTTCATTCATCAACCCCATAAATGTGCTTAGGGAATTTGTCAACCCAAATGACATGACTAGACATTCAAACAAAACTTCATTCGTATTAAATGTTTTCTTCCATTCATATCCCTCTCTCATTCTTATTAGATGATATCCACTCTTCAAGTCTATTTTTGAAAAATAGATTTCTCCACTAAACAAATCCATCAAATCATCCTTTCTGGGCAAAGGGAATATATATCTGATGGTGATCTTGTTGATGGCTCAATAATCTATACACATTCTCCATCCTCCATCCTTATTTGGACTTAACACAGTTGGTACTATGCATGGGATTAGACTTGCCCTAACTAAAACTTTATCCAACAACTTCTGGACTTTATTCTTGACTTCTTCATTCTCTTGAGGTTTCAACCTATATGCTTCTTTGTTTGGAAAACTGGCTCCTGGAATAAGGTCAATGTGATGGATGATACTCCTATTGGGTGGTAATGAGTGAGGTAACTCATCCACAACTATGTTAACAAAATTCTCTAATAGTTCTTGGATTTCTTCAGGTAAATAATCCATATAAGTATTTGTAAGGATAACCCTTAGCTTCCTCACTACAACAAACTACATCTCTTGTTCCTTCTTGATCTCATTCAAGAGTTCCTTCCCACTCATGAGAAATATACCTGAAATAGCCTCCTTCTTTGGTTCCTTGTCTTCTATTGGTAGCAACATGTGTTTTCTACCATTCTTCTCTAGGGTCTAAGTATTTTTCCTCCCATCATGAGTGACATTTCTATCAAATTTCCATGGTCTCCCCAAAAAAATATGACAAACATCCATAGGAATTACATCACATAAAATCTCATCTTTATAACCTCCTATTTTAAATTCAATTTTGCATTGTTGACTTACCATTAATTGATTTCCTTTTTGCAACCATGATACCTTGTATGGGTTTGGGTGTGCAATTGTCTCTAGCTCCAGTTTCTCCACCATCTCTGTGGATACTAGATTATCAATGCTCCCATTATCTATAATCATCTTGCAAACTTTGTTCTTTGTTTTGCAAGCAATCCTGAACAAGATCATTCACTGAACTAGTTCTTATGCCTCCTTCTCTCGATTTAGAATAACTTTCCTCATCATAAGGTTCCTTCCTCCTTCTGCTGCTTCTGCTTCCACATTCTTATGAGCTTCAGAAATGTGTGCTTCTCCTCCTCCTTCTTTCTTTCTCTTGGAGCATTCCCAAGACATGTGTCATGTCTTTCCACAAACATAACATATGACTTCACCCCCTCTACCTCTTCCTCTTCCTCAAGGAAAAGAGTTTCTTCCTCCACACAGTCCTTTCTTAGAACTTCCCCCTTTTTCAGGGTGATTATGATGTTTTCCAGCCTCTTTCTTTGGCTTCTGGAACTTCTCTCGAGTGGTTCCCTTGCCTCTGCTTGGATTTTCTCCCCTGTTTCACTGGCTTTTCTTTTTGGTCAACTTCTCTTCAACTTTCAAGGCTAATTGATAATCATCCTCGATTGTGCCAACAAACATCATGTTGATCTCCTCTTGTATCTCATATCTCAACCCATTTATGTATTTGGTTGTTTTTTCATCATCATTTTCTTTTTGTCCAGCCTTGATATTTAGTCTATAGAATTCCTCAATGTATTCTTTCACTAATAGACTCTTTTGTCTCAGGTTCTGTAACTTTCTGAACAAATTTATTTGATAATATTTAGGGATAAATTTCGCTTTCAACGACTGCAATCTACTTCGGGACTCCGGGCTTCAGTAGTTATGAACGCTCCAAACACTCCTTTTCCCTGGAGTTATATTTACCCGGAGTGTTATATCAAGCACCACATTCTCTTCTTGATTGACGAATGAGATCCATCCCTTTACTCCTCTCCAAATGACTTATCATCGATGCTCCTCCACTTTCTTTCTCCTAGAATATCAATCCTCCATAGGAATAGATCTCACGCCATGCATCTTATTCCAATGGACGGCTATGGTGAACTCTGGTGCTACAACCTTTGGGAGTTCTCATGCCTTCACTCTTCACTTCCTCCAGACTAACTTTATTCCAGATTAAATCTCCACTCACCACATCTTCCAAAAAAAGACAACTAAGATGATTCCTTACCTTGGGAGCTTCAGATGACTGCTGGTCAATTCTCCACTTCCTCCTTTCCTTTCCTTCGGAGTACACACTTTTGGACTTCACGATCTGCTAACACGTGTCCCATTCATATCGATGACCATGATTTACTTTGGAATTTCAGGCTTTGGGAGTTTTGTATTCACCACTCTTGATTTCCTCCGAAGTTCTCTTCTCTTGGAGTACACAGATTTCCACCGTGTGTCCTTCTGGAACTAATGGTCCAGATATACTCCATTCTTAGCGACTTTGCAAAGTTTACACTTTGTATCATGCAAATATTTCCGAAGTACTTCCCCACGAACTCTTGGATCTACTACCACGTACCCTCCTCTATATCTACGATCTAGATGGACTTTGAGCTTCATATATTCAGGAGTTTTGAATCCGTCACAAACGGAAAACGTCAAATACGTGAAGTCTGAAGGACTTCAGGGTTTAACCTCCTCACACCTTCTCGAGATATAATGACTATTCGTGATCCTGACTTCCTCCAAAGGATCTTCACCATCAATTCAAAACCTTCATCCAATTTCTCCCTTTCCGTTGATTCTTTTTCGCTATCTCTTTTGAGCTTTATTCCTCTTAGGATTTTGACCTCCGATGCACTCCTTGTGATCCTAGAATATATGACAAAGTTTGGACTTAGAGATTTCTTCAAAAGAAATATTACTATGCAGTCCTTGTGCTTCACAGTCCCAACCTCTCGACACTTAGTCAATTCTTGACCCCATCCACTCCTTGCAACACTCGGTTTAAGTTTCACGTTATACCTCCTAAGCTTCTTTGAGTCAAATCTAAACTCTATCAATGCACATCTTGGGGACAATATGCACTCCTTGCATATGAGATATGAAAAGAGAAACAATTGAAACTTATCTAAGACTTCATAAGTCCATATAATCAACTATGAACATCATACATAAGCATAATGAAATAAACACACAAAGAACATATCATTCATTCAAATACACACTGAAATGAACATTGTCCAAGCATTTAGATCAATTTATGTATGTTCTATTCATTCATGAAGTATTTACATAAGTTACATTATTCTTCATTGTCTCTAGACTCTCTGTGTCTAAATGCTACATCTAACTTCTCACACTCTATCCTGTCTTCCAACACAATACACAAAACTTATCTAAGGAGTGGCTTCTCGAGCTCTTCTCCGTCCTATCTGAATTCTATACCATCATTTTTCTAGCGGTTACCTGCTTAGTCCTATTACAATCAATGTGAGTTATTAAAAGATAAGAGATGACACTCTACATCTGTAACATATTACAGTCATGTAAGAATTTACAACAACCATCCATTCTTAGGAGGTGACCCAATTTTAAAAATAAAGTATTTTAAAAATGATATTTCTAAAATATCTCAACAACCGCTCTGCCTATGTTTAATGCCGATTTGAAAATTTGGCATGCTGAGGTGTTGAATTCTGCCTCCACACTTGACCTCTTTGGATTTTATGGCGATGCTCCTGCATCACTCCTTCCTTTCTTGTTGATAAGTTTCCCTTTTTCTCAGTGGATTGAATGTTGTCATGAGCTCAACTTCTTTCCTTATCCATTGTTCCACTCCCTTTACTTTCTTTTTCGCATCTAGTCTAGTTCTCGTTCTACCATGCATAACAAATACCACTTTTAGTTGATCGTCACATTCTTCAATGACTATCATCTACAAGTTTTGGTTCTAATTTTGATGTTAGGTCTGATGTTGGTTTTGATTCCCTCTCACCTGCCACTTCACTATCAATTGAGGATCATATTATGTCACATGATCCAAGGCCATGCAATATGTTCATTTCGTGCAAGGATTTGGAAAATTTCTTACTAAATGTCTCGGTTGATTGCAATTGTAACAAATTATTGGTTCTCTTCCTCCTCGACCAAATCCTCCACGTCCTCAACCTCTGCCAAAACCTCCACATCCACCCTGATTGAATCCTCTTGGAGTGTTATACTATGGAATTCCTTCTTCTACTGTGACATTTTCCTCCTGAATTCTTTATGGATCCGAATTAAGTTCTCTCATTGAGTTGAATGCACAATTGTCTTTATCATCATATCCTACCGATTTGAAAAAAATACAGAATAATTTCTTGGGGTACTCTAATATTTCTACAGTAAGGGACAAGTAGTTGGATGATGGCCCCATGTATTACATATCTCGCAGTACCCCACTCCTCTTGCTAACGGGTTTGGTGATTTGGTCACCATATACTACACGAAGGCTAGAAACTTTTCCTTCCTATGCCCTTATGTCTTGCATTTTATACACCAAACATGTTCATGCTTCTCTTTCTCTTTCATTATCTCTGATAATTTAATTCTCAACGCAACCAACTATAACTATACCTGTACAATACCCGCGCCATCTCCTATAGGAGATGCTTCCAATTTCATCATCGTTTCCAAAGATTATGGCTGCGACGTGACCTTCTATTATGTTAACAGACAATGAATGTGCAGTAATATTCCTGCTATAAAATATTCTCGAAGCTACTCATCAGGAATCTAAAATGTTAACCTACCCATTACATATTTAAATCTCTGGTCATAGTCCCACATTGTCTCGTTCTGCACTTGCTTAATTTCCTTTATTTCTGTAACATATTGAGATTTGGATTTCGACTTCATGAATTCCTTTAACAATTCTTTCCCTATTTTTTCCAAATTTCATGACTGTCCAACCGAAGTAGTTGTCTGAAAATTCATATACCACAGCAGTGCACAAGCCATGAATGCACAATAGTCTTTATCATTATGTCCTACCGATTTGAAAAAAATACAGAATAAATTTCTTGGGATACTCTTATATTTCTACAGTAAGGGACAAGTAGTTGGATGATGGCCCCATGTATTACATATCTTGCAGTACCCTACTCCTCTTTCCAACGAGTTTGGTGCTCTAGTCACCATATACTACACGAAGGCTGGACACTCTTCCTTCCTATGGCCTTATGTATTACATTTTATACACCAAACATGTTCACGCTTCTCTTTCTCTTTCATTATCTATGATAATTTAATTCTCAATGCAACCGACTATAACTATACCTGCACAATACCCGTGCCATCTCCTACAAGAGATGCTTCCAATTTCATCATGATTTCCAAATATTTTGGTTGCGACGTGACCTTTTGTTGTGCTAACAAACAATGAATGTGCAGTAATATCCTTGCTATAAAATATTCTCGACACTGCTCGTCAGGAATCTAAAATGTTAACCTACCCATTACATATTTAAATATCTGGTCGTAGTCCCACGTTGTCTCATTCTACACTTGCTTAATTTCCTTTAGTTCTATAACGTATTGATATTTGGATTCTGACTTCATGAATTACTTTAACAATGATTTCCCTATTTTTGCCAAATTTCATGACTGTCCAATCGAAGTAGTTGTGTGAAAATTCATATACCACAACAGTGCACAACCCCTGAATGGCGTGGCCAACTGTGTGATTTTTGTTGCATCATCCTAGACATTATTCGAATTCCATATTGTGTCACATACAAACAAGTGTTTCCTTGAATCAATTTACACATGTATGGAGGGAAAGATGACTCTTTTATTGAAAACAACATAAGTAGGTAGTTACAACCTGAATCCATCCACTGACACTTCCTCAAAGCCAACCTCCCAGGTTCCTCCACTAGTCCTTCAAGAATCAACTCAACATGATGGATCTTCCTCAGATGACTCAAAAGGGATAGGAACACACCCTACAACCACATATGGGAGAGGACAGAATGATGGAAAACAAGTTCCAAATCAGGGGGATGCTACTTAGAGGATCAAGGAAAAAAGGGAAGCTTGCAAATTCGTCAATAGAATATTGCACCTAGGTTGTCCTCCTCATCCATTCCCTCAAAGGTGCATTCGTACTATCCTCAAGGGGTTGATGTGGTTGAATTCCATTTTTTATGGGCCAAGGGGAGTTTGGGAATGAGCCCAACCGAAAACCCTCCCGAAAATGTGGAATATTTTAGATTTTCATATTTTTTGAGGGAATCCATGAGTTGCAAACTAGCAAGGCACAAACATCCATAGTTTTCACATGGGTGGCTCGTGGATGGCAACAAAAGTGTTTTATTTGATAAGAGTTTGATTAATAAGGATGGGATTTAAGTTTGCAAGCTAGGGAAAAGGGCTAGTCCATATCACAAATGAAATTGATGTGGAAATTTGTGGTATAATAGAATCTTCCCCCTAATGTGTGAGGTCAGAAGGGAAATTTATGGCTGAAATACATTATAACTATGAGAGGCGAGGATGCACTGAAGTAGATCCAATGAAAGTTTCCAAACAACTAATCCAAGAACATAAACCATCAGTAGAGATCAAGTAAGAGTATTCTCTTTCTTGATTCAGGCATACCCATACTCAGGAGTGATGTAAGCATGGCCACCAAATCAAGTACATTGCATATCCATGGCACACATGAAATTATGTGATGCAGTCCCCCTATACCTCCTCAGGGCTGCACGACCTCCCGGTCAGGATCTTCTAGTTTGGGGTCGAAATGGATCTTCTGGTTCCAACCTGGAACCCTCCTTTTCAAATCCACAGGTCCTTCTTTGTGTTCACTCGTACGACCAAGCGCTAGACTCACGTTCTCCACTCCTTGTGACCATGGGCATGACCACGGACTTGGACCAAAAGGTGCACCATGTTTCATGACCCTGGGATTTCCAATACGATGAATCCTTGACTCCTCCAAGTCCCGAATGCTGAAATCCCAGTGACATGAGATCCATGGCTCAGATCTCTCTTGGATCAACGACTACACTTATTTTGGCATTTCATGTTTCTCGATTTCACGTCTTACGATGCTGTCCACTCCTCTTGCCGGTCACCGAAACCACAAAATCTCCCCCAGTACAGATCAATGGCTCTAGGCCCTCAAATATCTGATGGCTTCGATCATTTCAGGGTTCCACCAGTCAATCGTCCCACACTATTGGCCCTTGTACTCCCGATTGTCGAAATGCCGAAATGCCAAAAGCTCGAGGTGCTTGATCAATGGATCACAATGCTCTCTAGATCTATGGTCAGATCTCTTCTCCATCACTGACCTCGTAACTCCACTTAATCCAATGGCTTGCGGTATTTCGCGACTCTCCTCGAGAGTTCTCCACCATTCGTTCAGATCTTCGATATCTCTTCTCTTGGATCTACATAGTGTTAAAGTCTGTGCTCCTACCTTAAATCAGACGGTCAGTGGAATTCTCCACCATGATCCAATGCTCGGTGATGTTCTTCCTCCTGAGATTTTACTCACTTCAAACTTAGAGATTTTCTAAGTCTTCGAAGGCTCGGCCTTTTCTTCTTTCGGGGAAATATTTCTTGGGTTTCAATAACACCTTCCGACATGTTGCCCCTCCTGAGTTTTGTCTAGTTCAGACTTCAAGTTCCTGCGCACTCCTTGCATCTGAGGAATTTCGATAACTCAGATCCACATTATTTCCCATAGAGAAATTCCTCCCAATTTCCTTACATCCCTCTCTGGCTCAATGCACACCTTGCAAAGCTTCAAAATGAAGAGAAACAATTGAAACTGAAAACTAATAATTACAGTTCCGTTCTCCTCTATGGAGGTTCATTCACTTGTTCATGAAAACATAAATAATAGGAAAAATTGCAAACAACATTCACATACACGCATTTGGATCAATTTTTCCTTCTGTTCTATTCACAAGTGCCGAAACGGCTATCAAATACATTGAATTACCGTGACTCAAAAACAAATATCTCCTACTAACTCGCAGTTCTCTATTACAAAAAATTTCTCTCTGTATTGCCGCTCTCTCTCTCTGGGTGTACAAACTTCTACTTAACTTAAAAACGTTTCTAAGGTTTTTCCCTGGCTACTTGCCTACTCCAAAATTCATCCTATGCTATCTTAGTCTAGTCGTAATCCAGAGCTGTAGTGGAAACTCCTACTCTGCTTGCGATTTTCAAAACATGCCTCAAAGGGTAAAATTCAACACTAGTTAAAGCATGCCTCCAAAGGTAATTTTGACGTGGAGTTAAGGAAGATTTCAAAATCGCTGCAGCTGCCAACGTTGAAGTTCTGGAAGAAATCTCACGTGTTGAGTGGTCCTACCTCTACATGCTTGCCAATGATGCTCCTGCATCGTACTCCCCTTGACAAAAATTCATGGACTCCTATCCATGAGCTTCTCTACTGATTTTCCTTGCTTCTTGATAGTAGCTTCGTTTTCCCAACTGGCATCTTCGATTGGGTGTCCCTTCCATTTGACCAGATACTGAAAATAGGTTTTCCTTCTGGTCTTCTTGCCAATCCTTTGATCAACAATTTTCTCCATCTGCAGCTTGTCTGCCATAGGCATATGTTTCTCCCACTAGATTTTTCCTTGAGCTTCTGACCCTTCTGTGTCATCCTTCTTGTGTGGATATAGGTCTTAAACATTGAATATGGGCAAAATGCCCACTCCATCTAGCAGCTCAATCTCATAGGCATTAGCATCAAACTTCATCAAGATCTTGCAGGGTCCTATATTTTTCATCTTCAACTTGTTGAATGTTCCCCTAGGGAACCTTTCCTTCCTGCGATGTGATAAAACCTGATCTCCTACTTCAAATTGAAGGTCCCTGGGATGTTGATTAGCTCCGTGTTTGTATTTCTAATTAGAACTCTCTAACTGTCCTTTGATCTGGCTATGGAGTCACTCCAGCTCTGCAGCAAAATCCTCTGCTCCAGGACTCCTGATCTCACCTTGTTCCAATTCTATTAGCTCAGACACTCCCCTAGGTTGCATTCCATAGAGTATTTGGAACAGACTCCTTCCAGTGCTCATGTTTGGTGAGTCATTGTATGCAAATTTTGCTTGTGGCAGAATCTGGTCCCACTGATTATGATGTTTAGTAACTAGACTCAATAAATTCCCCAAAATCCTATTTACCACTTCAGTTTGCCCATATGTTTGAGGGTGATAAGTTGAGCTGAAGGACAGATTCATCCCCATATTCTTCCACAACATCCTCCAAAAGTGACCAACAAATTTTGTGACTCTGTCTGAGACAATGCTCCTGGGTAGGTCGTGAAGTCTCACAACTTCTTTGAAAAACAGGTTTGCAACATGCGTTGCGTCACTGGTCTTTTGGAATGGGATGAAATGTGCCATATTTGAAAATCTATCCACCACCACAAATATGGCATCAAATCCTCTTTGTGTCCTTGGCAATCCCAAGACAAAATCCATGCTTATTGCATCCCAAGGCCTCTCTGGCATTGGCAATGGTTGATACAACCCAGTGTTATGTCTTTTCCCCTCAGCATGTTGGCAGATTCTACATCTATTCACCAACTTTATCACTTATGTTCTCATACCTGGCCAATAGTATGAGTTGCTCAACTGTGCAAACGTTTTATCATGGCCGAAATGTCTAGCCAATCCTCCACTTTGTTTTTCCTTTAGAAGATTATCCCTTATTGAGCATTTTGGTATGCACAACTGATGTCCCCTGAATAATAGTCCTTCCTGAATCATGTATTCTATCCACTGACTTATATCTCTCAACACAGGATTAGCACATGCCTCACATGCCTCCTTGAAATCTACATCATCATGATACATGTCCTTGAGGTGTTCAAACCCCAAGGTCTTCACCTGGAATTCCTGCATGATCAAACATATCCTTCTTAACGCATCAACAACCTTGTTAGGATTCCCAACAATATGTTTTATGAAAAAAGTAAAATTTTTCATAAATTCAACCCATTTTGCATGCCTCTGATTCATTTTTTCCTATCTGGTTATGAATTGCAAAGCTTGGTTATCGCTATACAAGACAAACTTTTGCGGGACAAGATAATGCCTCCATTTCTTCAAAGATTGAACTATGGCGTAAAAATCATTGTCATATGTGGAGTATTTCTTCTTAGTCTCATTCAGCTTCTCACTGAAATAGGCAACAGGTCTGTTATCCTGACTCAAAAATGCTCCTATCACAATTATGCTCGCATCACATCTCACCTGAAATGTCTTTTCGAAATTCGGCAAGACCATAATTGGTCATTCCGTTATCTTCTCCTTTAATATGTTGAATCTCTTTTCAACTTCCTCTGTCCATTTAAAAGACTTGTGTCACTTCTTTACTGTATCCATCATGGGTGAACAAATCCCACTGAAGTCTCTAATGAACTTCCTATAGAAGCTCGCTAATCCATGGAATCTCCTTACCTCGAACATGCTTCTTGGTGATGACCATTCTCTGATTGCTTTCACCTTCTCTGTATCCATCTTCAGTTCATTCGAAGAGATCACAAAACCCAAATAAATGAGTTATGTCATCATAAAAGAGGACTTCTTTAAATTGATCAGCAGTTTCTCCTGATCTAGCCTCCTCATTACTAGCATTAGGTGCCTCAAATGCTCCTCTTTAGTCCTACTAAAGATCAGTATATCGTCCATATATACAACCACAAACTTGCCAATGAAATCTTTCAGAATTTCATTCATCAACCTCATAAAAGTACTCGGGGAATTTGTTAATCCAAATAGCATAAACAACCACTCATATAGACCTTCATTTATCTTAAAGGTTGTTTTCCATTCATCACCTTCTCTCACTCTAATCTGGTGATACCCACTTTTCAGATCTATCTTAGAAAATAAATTTGCTCCACTTAAGCAATCCATTAAATCATCCATTCTTGGTAAGGGAAATCTGTATCTGATGGTGATCTTGTTGATGGCTCTCGAGTCTTTGCACATTCTCCATCCTCCATCTTTATTTGGGTTCAACACAGTCAGTACTGTGCATGGACTCAAGCTCTATCTCACCAAACCTTTGTCTAGCAACTCTTGGACTTGGTCCTTCACTTATTCATTCTCTCGAGGTATCAATATGTACATTTCTTTCTTTGGTAAACTTTCTCTTGGTATCAAGTCAATATGATGACTGATACTCCTGACGGGTGGAAATGAGTTTGGCAGTTCATCGACCACTATATCAACAAAATTATCGAGTAGCTCTTGAACTTCTTTAGGAAAATCATCCATTGATGTACTCGTAAGGATGAATCTGGGCTTCCTCACCACAACAAACTGCATCTCATGTTCTTCCTTGACTTATTTCATGAGTTCCTTCCCACTCATGAGAAGTATGCTTGTGTTGGCTTCCTCCCTTACTCTCTTCTCCTCTATTGGCAACAACATATGCATCCTACCATTCTTTTCTAATGTATATGTGTTTTTCCTCCCATCATGAATGACATTTCTATCAAACTGCCATGGTCTTCCCAACAGAATATGGCATACATCCATGGGAATTACATCACATAGTATTTCATCTTTATATCCTCCTATTTTAATTTCAACCAAGCATCGTTTAGTGATCATTACCTGGTGTCCTTTTTGCAGCCATGAGATTTTGTATGGTTTTGGATGTCCAGTTGTCTTTAGCTCCAATTTCTCCACCATCTCTATGGATACTAGGTTGTCAGTACTCCCACTATCAATGATCACCTTGCACACTTTATCCTTAGTCTTGCAAGTTGTCTTGAAGAGGCTGTTTCTCTGCACTGGATTTTCAATTTATGCCTCCGGGTTCAAGAGAATTTTTCTCAACATTAGGGATGCTCCATCCTCTACTCCCTTTGCTTCAACATTTCTTTGTTGGGCTTCTGAAATGTGATCTTCTCCTCCTTCCTTCTTTTTCTTGGGGCATTCCCAAGACATGTGTCCTGTCTTTCCACAGACATAACATCTTATGCCTCCTCTGCCTCTTCCTCTAAAAGAGTTCCTTCCACCACCCTGTCTTTCTCAAGAACTTCCTCCTCATTTGGAGTGATTTTGTGGTTTCTCAGCCTCATCCTTAGACTGATGTACTTTATCACGGTTAAATCCCTTACTTTTTCTTGGGATCGAGCCTTTACCTCTTCCTCACTGGTTTTGTTTTCTGGACAGCTTCTCCTATGCCTTTGGCGCAAACTGATAAGCATCCTCAATAGTTATGACTGACATCATGCTAAGCTCGTCCTGGATCTCATATCTCAAGCCATTTATATATCTGGCGGCTTTCTCTTCATCTCTCTCCCATTTTCCAGTTCTAATGTTCAGCTGGTAGAATTCCTCGGTGTATTCCTTAATTGTCATCCCTTTCTGTCTCAGGTTATGCATTTTCCTGAACAGATTTATCTGATAATCTTTGGGTATGAACTTAGCCTTCAACTTGGCTACCATTCTGTCCAAACTCTTTATCCTTTGTTTTCCTTTGCTTCTTCTCTCAACCTATAGTTCATCCCACCACAGCACTACATGTCCTTTTAACCTGGTGACCGCCTGCTTCACCTTCTTCTCGTCATCAATGTCTTTATAATCAAAGTGTATGTCCATGGATCTTATCCAATCCAACAGTTCTTCAACATATAGGTTTCCCTAATACATGGGAACATCTATTTTTGATCTTCCTCCCAATCTGGCAACTTCTCTCAACAAACATCCTTTGGTAACATCCTCTTCTCCGGCCTCTTCAACTTCAACCTCTTCACTTTCTTCTTCACTAATGTTTCCAGTGTCAGGTGATCTTCTCTGTGCTGCTTCCATTGTTTCCAATCTGGCACAAAGTTCTCGCATCTCCCTTTCTACAACATGGTTGGCTAAAGGTACCTCTCATCTCCTTGGCGGCATTGTGTTGACTGCTTGTCACACACATAGTACAACTCCAAGTTCTCTATATCTTCCTTTTTATTTCTCCTAAAGTCTACAGACGAAGAACTTAGGCTCTGATACCACCTGATGTAGTCCCCCTATCCCTCCTCAGGGTTGCGCAACCTCCCGGTTAGGACCTTTTGTTTCCAAGTTGGAACCCTCATTTTCGAATCCACAGGTCCTTCTCTGTGTTCACCTGCATGACCAAGTGCTAGACTCATGTTCTTGACTCCTTGCGACCATGGGCACAACCACGGACTTGGCCCAAAAGGCACGCTATGTTTCGCGACCTCAGGCTTTCCAATACAATGAATCCTTGACTCCTCCAAGTCCCGAATGTCGAAATCCCAGAGATACAAGATCCACGGCTCAAATCTCTCTTGGATCAACAGCTACACTTATTTCGGTGTTTTTCATTTTGTGACTTCAAATCTCCCCCACTGCAGATCAACGACTCTAGGCCCTCGAAGATCTGACAACTCCGATCATTTCGGGGTTCCACCAGTCAAGAGTCCCACACTATTGGCCCTTGTATTCCTGGTTGCCAAAATGACAAAATGTCAAAATGATGAAAGCTCGAGGCGCTTGATCAATGACTCACAATGCCCTCCATATCTATGGTCAGATCTCTTCCCTATCACTGACCTCCTCGCAACTCCACTTGATCGAATGGCTTGCGGTATTTCACAACTCTCCTTGAGATTTCTCCACCGTCCGTTCAGATCTTTGAGATCTCCTCTCCTGGATCTACACAATGTTAAAGTCTGTGCTCCTACCTCAAATTGGATGGTCCACGGGATTCTCCACTGCGATCCAATGCTCGACGATGTTCTTCCTCCTGAGCTTTTACTTGCTTCATACTTAGAGATTTTCTAAGTATTCGAAGGCTTGGCGTTTGCTTCTTCTGGGGAAAGAGTTCCTGGGCCTCGATAACACCTTCTGACGTGTCTCCCCTCCTGAGTTTTGTCTGGTTCAGACTTCGAGTTCCCGCGCACTCCTTGCATCTAAGGGATTTTGATAACTCAGATCCACAGTATTTCTCATAGAGAAATTCCTCTCGATTTCCTTATGTTCCTCTCTAGCTCAATCCACACCTTGCAGAGCTTCAAAATGAAGAGAAACAATTGAAACTAAAAACTAATAGTTATAGTTCTGTTCTCCTGTGTGGAGGTTCATTCACTTGTTCATGAAAACATAAATAACAGGAAAAATTGCAAATAACATTCACATACACACATTTGGATCAATTTTTACTTTTGTTCTATTCACAAGTGTCGAAATGGCTATCAAATACATTTAAATTACCGTAACTCAAAAACAAAGATCTCCTTCTAAGTCGTAGTTCTCTCTTACAACAAATTTCTCTCTGTATTTCCTCTCTCTCTCTCTGGGCATACAAACTTCTCCTTAACTTAATAACGTTTCTAAGGTTTTTCCCTGGCTACTTGCCTACTCTAAAATTCATCCTATGCTATCTTAGTCTAGTCACACTCCAGAGCTGTAGTGGAAACTCCTGCTCTGCTTGTGATTTTCAAAACGTGCCTCAAAGGGTAAAATTCAACACTAGTTCAAGCATGCCTCCAAAGGTAAATTCAGGCATGTAGTTAAGGTGGATTTCAAAATTGCTACAACTGCCAACGTTGAAGTTCTGGAAGAACTCTCACGTGCTGAGTGGTTATGCCTCTACGAGCTTGCCAACGATGCTCCTGCATCATTATGATTGATGTCTATGGAAACAAAAAATAAATAGTAGATAGATGTGATATATATAAAGTAGGAATCATGGCCATGAGGAATACATAGTGGATCCATGAAAAAATTAGATCATAGCCACAAATTGATACACAATGGAGCTATGTATCGAAATAAAAATGAGAGGATATTTGGAACCAATGGAGTGAAAAAATTGATCCTATGCAAGTACCAATGTTTGAGAGGTGCTACAATATATTTCGAGTAGGAGTACAAAATATGTGATGCTCGTACTTCATCTAAAGTCTTCAAAATGATCCACCGTGGTACGAGTATACACCATGTTAATAGATGTGTTGGGGTTGAACATAGTGAGACATAATTTGATTACCAATCATTGATGTACACCATTAAAAAATGTGAGATGACCCACCAATGATGATAATGGGTGTCAAGGTACAATGGTATGATCTAACAAGTGTGAATAAATGAGTTGGTGTCAAACACTTGGTAGAATCTTTTGATCAAGGGACATTGATGTATTCCCACTATCAATAGTGAGGGAACCTACCATTGATGGATGTAATTCCCAAGGTATAAAAAATAACTCTATATCCTTGTCCCAGAGAAATATGTGTTGAAGTCGATAGGAAGAGATCCACTGGAAGCAAGGATTCAAGGAATCCTCCATCATCCAGCATGAGGGGTAGCAGAAGGCCAAAAATTTAGAAGGACTCAGATGGACATATTGTGAGGACCACACTAAGGTATGACTATGACATGCACCAGATGGAATAATTCATGATAGAGACTCTCTGAATAGTATCCAATAATGGAGACTACTGACTAAGATGAGGAATCCACCAATGGGGTCAGATGGAAACCAAGGTACAAAAAAATCCCCTATGTGTGATGATTAGTGTTGACATCGAACACACGGAAAAATAATCAGTCAATGACCAATGATGGTTTGACATATGTTGAGTGAAAGGTCACCAATCAATGATGGAAATAGGCATAAGGTGCAACTCTAGGTCATATTCTCATAGTAATGTGTCAAAGTCGATAAGAGAAGACCCACCAGCAAGAAGTTAATGTGGACATTCTATACTAGTATGAGTGAGACACAAAGATACTTGTGATGATGAGATGTACTTGACTGACACAGGAAGGATGACTTGAAAGGTCAGATACTTTCTGCAAAATGACTGACTCAGGATGAAACTTCCCTTACACAAAATCACAACACGTTATATGGATTAGGCATCATGGATTATAAAATGGGATAAATTTGTGATACAGAAGGCATCAACAAATGCTCCATATGGTTGGAAGAATAACCAACCAGATGATATTATGCTATAAAAAAGAAAAAGTCTCCTAAATCCATACTAAATTAAAAATATTGAGACATTGGCTCAAAAATTGTTCTTTGTTCAAGGGAAACAAGACTACTTCCAACAAAAGAGATAGACTCTTTCCCCCCTTATTTTTATTTTTTGATTTTTTTGTCTTTTTCATATTATTAAAGTGTAAAAAATAATAAAAGAATGTTATAGTACACTGGAGGAAACGAGTGTCACAGGGAAGCAAACTAGTTCCAAAGCACAAGGAACATATCTATGCTCAATGCAAGGAAGTATGTGCAGGATAAGGACACTCAAAGAATGTTTCCTCCAGGGTTAAGGTGTTGAGTCACAAAGGAATAAATAGTAAGGCTAGGGGCTGGTAGGAATACATAAGCAAATGGTTCAACAATAGCTGAATGAAGTTGAAATTAGGCCTAAAATCATGAGTGGTTAATATGCAATTCAATTAGAACTCAACAAAAGTTTGGAAGCCCCGTTGGTGAATTTTCCAAAAAGAGATTGAGAGGAAGTCATGAGGCTTCGGTCTAAAGACATGGTGGGACTACACATGGTTTCCGATCCTATGAAAAATATTGCAACATGGATGTCAAACGGTCAGTGAGGTACTAACTAGGAAAGACATGAAGAGGTAAGCTCTAACGTCTATAAGAGACACCTTTAAGAAGATTGAGGTGTGTAGTGACACTAATGAATGGGGTTGAATCTATGGTAGATATGTGGTCAATATAGATAGATTCATTGTGCATGCAGAATGGAACCTACTCTATATGCCAATAAAGAACACAATGCCTAATGAATAATCTAAAAAAATTCCAACATAATTTGTGTATATGAGAGGGGGTCCTGTGGGTAATGGCCATAAAAATATCGAGAAGAATATATGAGGATTCAACATGAAGTCATGGATTGAATAAATAGGACTCCTAATCCTAACAAAAAAAGTGCAGCATAAGCGTTAGAATACAAAGTGGTTCTAAACTAGGATGCTCATGGAAGGTAGGCTCTACCATCAATAAGATGACATTTTGAGCAGATAGATGGGTTCATGTCACTAGTTCATGGGATCGACCCTGAGGCAAAGTGGAGATCACTACTGTTAATGAAAAAAGTGTAAGGTGTATAAGTCCTGTTCGAAAATGCCAGTTATGCAAAAACATTACCTTCCCAAAGTCTTGAAAAAGACTCAGTCAACGAAACATGACCAAAAGATACCCAAAGCATAGTTCTACCACCTGAAAAGGAAACCATAACACTACAATGATTCAATGATATTAGTTCAATTGAGGAAAAATGATAAAACTATGGAAAAGTGGGTTTTAGATGTACATAAATAGTAATAATTTACCATTTACCATATCATTTTCACGATTTTACGCAAAATTACCAAAAATTGAACAAAACCCTCTTACCTTGGATTGAATATTATGGGAGCTTGGAGCAACAAAAACATGTTTCGTCTATACCAAGTAAGTTCCTTTTACTTCTCTTTCAATTTCATTCATTCATTTTTTGAGTTTTCATGAGAAATCGAGGGTTGCCCCCCACTTTTTATCAAAACCTATGCATATCCGTAGTTTGTATTGAGATGAATCACGGATATCTACGAGTTGAGAAAAAGCAGATCTCATATTTCCATGACTCTCTAAACTATTACCCATGGATAGCTAGGAATGAAATGAAAAAAAAATGAAAAAATGATCCCTCTTCTCTCTTTCATTTTGTAGGATGTTTGTCCAATAGAGGGAGCATGAGCATGAGGAAGTTAGCAATGCTGTGGTTGATGATGTAGATGCCACAAATTCTATTTTCCAATGCAAAATGTATAATTTTTTCCTAACAAGTGGTATGCAGGCAAAAAGGAGGTTTCTCAATCTCCTTGCAGACTATTGGCACCCATATGCAAAATATTTCATGCTTGATGGTCAATCATTGACCATCACTATGGAGGAAATTTACTTTATCACTGGCCTATATCCGGGAGGAGAAGTGGTTAACCTCAAAATTTATGAAGGAGGTGGCATGATTGTCGATCAGTATATAGCCACATATTTTTGAGGATGGGACTGAGAGAACATGGACTCAAATACCTATCAAGAAATTCATGAACTTGAGTCTCAAAGTGATTCTTTACACGATGACACAAATCTTAGAATCAACATCCTTGGATATAGCTTCATGGTCTTAGATGCAATATGGTGTTGAACGCTTGAGGCCTATAGTGTTTGATTGGAGCACCATGATGGTCATCTACATGAAGACCCAACTAATAGATTGTAAATTGTGTAAGAGAAAAAACTTTGGGTTTGGAAGTTTCCTTTATGCTTTCTTTTTTGAGAGAGTATTAGGTATTAGCCCGAGATATTTTTTCAAATAACACCAACAACCATGGCCAGTCTTGATACGATGGAACTAATTTATGACACATCTAGTAGGGGGAACAATGTTCAATCCATTTGATAATGATTTATTCTATTGGTGGGCTCTCCAAGTACCTAACATCGATGATTATCCATATAGTGGACTAAAATTTTCCCTGGATTCAGATATGATTGTTCCTCTTGGCACAACACTTGGAAATATAGGTAATCTATATATTTTGTATTATTTAATTTTTAAATTTTTTATTATCTTTAACTTATTAAAAGGAAAAATAACTTATCTTTTTGGTAAGATCCATATAACTAAAACATGTCCCTTGGATGTGAATATAGAGCACTAGTGAGACTAGCTTTCTTTACACGAGAGATGTGAATTAGATTCCATTGATGATGCAGTGAGGACTCTACTAATCATGGGGAGGAACATGGAGGCCCTCCCACACTCTGTCCATATGGTTGTCATATATGATCTTCCAGTGGGGATGTAGAAGAATGTTGTTGGTGTACGTCAGGCACGGGTCCTCCTTTTTCACTGTTTAGAAAATGTCGTAGTATTTTATGATAGGGCTCATCGTCCTCAGGGCTATAATTTTTATGTGTCAAGGGAAGCATTTTGTACTTATAAAAATTGGGACTAGTAGCCTAGTTTTTGTACTTCATACCTATATATATATATATACATCTTTTTGTCTGTTATTTTAATCTACTTGCAAATAATGAATATTTACATGTGTCAAGGTTACATTCTTGTGTTTAATGATGAAACACATGCCAATATAGAATGTAATTAACATATGCGTCAGTTACTATATTAGACTACCTAGGAACATGTATGCATGTAATGAAATAAAAACATCATTCTTGGATATGTACTCTAAGGAAGAGATGTAACAAGACTGAATCGTGGATACAGTATAAGCCATTCAATTGTGACACAACCAACTGGGAATCTAAATGGACATGGAGAGATGAAATTCCATATGAAAAAGTGTATCACAAAAGTTTGATAATGAAACTATATTAGGCTATATTATTTGTAGTTTCCCTAAGACAAACACCCACAACAGACACTAGTTGGTTAGTGGGTGAATAAACCAACCAAGCAGTGGAAGCGAGGTTCTGAGTGTGGCGACTGGAACCGTCTATGAATCTGACATAAAATGACAACTCCCCTAGCATATTCCACACAACATAAACACCACCATTAACAATGTAGAAAAAATAAAATTCACCTACACAAACTATATAAAAAATTAAACAATAATTACAAGAGAACTGGTACTCAAGCCGCAAGGCTCAAACATAGTATTTTTTTAGGTAGAGCCCATTTCTAGGGTCTGGAAACATATTACCCTCATAATCAACTAATTTGTAAGTTCCTTTTTCCAATACACATCTTACGATATATGGACCACGCCACAAGGGGTTGAATTTTCTTTATCCTAAGGCATCCTTATCTTGGTTGTAGACCAAAACAAGGTCTCCTTCAGAGAACACCCTAGGATGAACACATTTTTTGTATTGGGAGTTGACACGTTTCTTATACACTTCATTTGATAAAGTGGCATATCGATGTTGTTCATCGATATGTTATAAGTAAACAAGGAGCTCGTCAAGCCGAGTCATGTCAGGGAGGAGCTCAACAACAATTTTCAGTGAAGGGATTTTGCATTCAATCGATAAAAATTCTTCTGCTCCATAAACAAGTTGAAAATGTGAGAATCTTGTTTCATTTTTTATAGAGGTCCAATAGGCCCACAATTTTGAATATAACAATAAATTCCAATTTTATCTAGTCGAGTTGAAGGTTCTCCTTAAAATGGTTTTCAAGGATTTGTTAACGACTTCGACCTGGCCATTAGCTTGAGGGTAGTAAGGATATTAATGATCCTTCCTGAAACCTAGTTTTAATGTTAATTTAGACATCATGTAGTTCTAGAAGTGACTTCCATGATCAATGGAAATCTATTTCGGAACCCCAAACCTAGTTATGAATTGATTGAAAATGAAAAGTGTTCTGATTTCCCCGTCGTTAGTGAATGTCAACATGGAGTATGCCCACTTTGTAAAGTAACCAATTGCCACTACGATTTATCGATGCCCCCTATATGAAACTAGGTGGAATTTCATCAAATATATCGCCCACTTCGTGAAGGGGATGATGGTAATATTGATAAACATAGGATCAGGGTGTGTGCACATACTTTTTGTAAAGATTTGACAAGGATGACATTTCTTGAACGATTCGACACAATATTTAAATATCATAGGCTAGAAATAACTGACACACAAAATATTCTAGGTCGTTTCCAACCCTAATAAGTGACCTCCACATTCTCTTATATGTAATTCATTCAAAACTAACTTTTCTTACTCATGAGTTAGGCAACGCTGGAGAATTGAGTCCACCCCTCATGAATACAAATTGTTAGTGATTATGAGGTATTTCTTAGCTAGGTGGTGGACCCACCATTGATCATCTCATGAGAAATGTGGAGGTAAATTCAGAGTTTGGAGATATATGATGATATCCCCATACAAAGGATCATATGAAGAGATGAGGAAAATATGCTCATATGGAAATGAGTCAATAACATTTTTATCCTTATTCTCTACTGGGAACTCTGACGTAAGTTTGGAAAATACTAATGACTTCTTGGACTTAGCTGAGGAAAAATACAAATCAAACTCCTGGAGAACAAAACTTGACTTGTTGTACTTCCTACCAATGATTCGTCGAGTCAAAACATATTGAAAAGGGTTAACATTGGCGACGATGAGCATCTTGCGTAATATAATATAGTGCTAGAGATGCTAAACATTATGGAATGCTACTAAGGCCATTTTCTCTATGTGATAATACTTTAGTTCAGGACTTAACAAGGAATGAATCAAGTAATAGATGGCATGCTTGTTGAGCTCATCATATTCCTAAACTAAGACCATGCTAATCGAATATTCAACTAGTTCGAGATATATCGATAAATATCTATTATAATCTGAGGGGCTAATCAAGGGAGTGGATACTAGAGCCTTCTTCAATGCATTGAAATAACATTGTATTGACTCATCTCAATGAAAAAAATCCCCTTTTTTTAAAAGGCGCATAAAACCTTTTGTGATATTAGCATAGTTCATTACAAAACACCGAAGAAAATTTTCCTTGTAAACTCTGAAGCTAACGCACTATGCATGAGGGAGGAAACTATGTTATTTCCTTAACCTTTAAAGGATCAACCATGATCCATTTAGTTGAAATGATTAAACCTATGAGACGTCTTGATTTTACACAAAAGATGCACTTGTGTGGATTCAAGTGAATTTGATAGTGGCAACATCTTTTGAAGACAAAGCATAGGTGTAAAAGGTGTTATACACTCTTACACAAATGGGCGGTGAGATGATCCAAATAATTCTCCAAAATGTGTTTAAGATTGTGAAAAGTGAAAACCATGGCCCATTGAAAAGTAGCTCCAGGATTTTTAAGGCTAAAGGGCATCATTTTGTATGAAAAATTTCCCCAAGGACAAATAAACATTGTCTTGTATTGGTCCTCGAGGAGGATTTGTATCTAGTTATAACCAGAAAAACTGTTCATAAAAGAGAAAATATCACTTATCATGCACTTGTCAAGGATTTGATAGATGAACAACATAGGGAAGTTGTCCTTAGATAAATATTTATTCAAATCACATAAATCCATACATACACAAATCATACCTTGTTTCTTGTTGACCAGGATTGGGTTAGATACACGGATGATTTTAGGGGCTAAATTTCTCTCATGGGCTAATTTTCGAAGGTTTTTCCCAAAAAACGATTCTCTATTCTAAAAATGATTCACTCAAATTCTATAGGATAAAATTATTTTACCTTATAAATCGTCAAAAAAATATACAAACTATATAAAATCCTTAGAAATTTGAATATTTTTACAAAAATATCACTAAACATTTTATAGATGGCATATGCAGGATTAGTAAGATTCGCCAAGGTTTCTACATTTTAAAACAATTTTCCATCCTTAAAAACATCCCTGGTTAGATACCCATTATGTCAATGGTACTGGGTATATAAATCCATCTTTGAGCAACTTCTCCACCTCAGTTGTAATTGTTGTTGCTTTCCTTGGGTTAACTGGTTGCAATTTCTGCTGAACAAGATTATCATTTTCATAGGTTCTAATCTCATGTTTGACAATCCTAGGATATATGCTCAACATTTCCTCATACAACCAAGTGAAAACATCAAAAAATTCTTTAAAAAGTGTTGTATATTGATGAATTTCATCTTGAGAATAGTCCACTCTGATAAATATGTTTTCAGCAACATCAGGGGTTCTAGAAATGTTGATTGGGATGATTTCCAATATACTCTCCATATTCTCTTCAACATAGACATCCTTGTTTGCTAAAGGGTTCACCATATGACTATATTTCCACTCACAACTTACTTAAATTATCATGTTTTGACACGACTGACCTTGGGGAGAAAATACAATTGATGTTGCATATCCTCCCATGGTCGTTCTGATCCATTCATTGCCTTGATAATAGCTTCATCTAACGACATGAAAGTATCAAGAAAATCTTTTGAAGTTGAAGACTTATGAGCCTGGATGGGCTTCGGGTACTGATCATCCTCCTATGTCCATGGAAAAGTTTGATTAGGGTATGCAATAATGCGCTAAATAGATTGATAGGAGACCTCATCTATAGATTATGGCATAGCCATCCCTACATCTTCACAACCATTGACTAATTCACATTGTGAGGATAACACCCATGGATCTTGTAGATACATTTCTTTGAATGATGTAACTCTTGTAATGGAAGCCAGAGAACTCGAATTTTGATATCCATCCATGGTGGCATGAATATAAGACATCGATGATGGGAAATTAAAGGTACCAATAAGAGAAGGATACATTCCAACACTGATGCTCTGAGTTGACGACTGAGACTTGTTGATCCATGAGACCATGAATCCTTGATTTTCCATAGAGCTAGAATGATTAAAATACCTCTAATCAATAGTTATGATCCTTCCTTCCCAGGGAAAACGTAAAACTTGAAATACCAACGAGACAACGAGTGTCATTGCGTAAGTCCAATTCCTTCCCAACAAAACATTATAGTCGAGCGGTGCACCAACTACCTCTACTTCTATGGAAATGGTATTTCCTCCCAACTGGACTGGAAAAGAGGAAATAATCATGTGTGTTCTAAACAATCAACCATCAAAGGTGGTTAAAAAAGTAGGAGAAGGTGTGAGCTCTGGAGAAATGATATATTTCCATTAGGACAAAGACATGACACATGCATAATCTCCCTCATAAAAAATGGTCCTCATGATCACATGCTTTCTTAAAACACATTGATCTAGAAGTCTACATGAGAAGGAAGGAGAAGCTTCACATTTGTAGTTTCAAACTTCATAGTGAGTTGGATGGAATAATCTACCACTCTGATCGTGAATAACAATGCAGTGTGTTGCATGGGTAAACTTTGAAGAACCTATAAAGCAGACATTGCACACGATGTGTGAGATAAACCCTCAACAATGGAATAGTTGGGTGCATCGCGAGCATTAGGGTTATGCAATGCCCATTTTTACACACCCTTTGGTATGCATGACATCATTTACTTCTCAAGTTTTTCTATGTAGAGAGGCCCCTAAGAATCATAAGTTTCTTTACCTTTTACTGTCAACTTTGGATTACCATAATCATGAGTTCTGGTCGACAAGTATACCTCCTTTTATTTTAACTTTGTATAATTAACCATATTAATGAACGGGAAATATTCATTTGGAGAAGGTGAACCAGAAGTGCCCCCATGAAGATTGGAATCGGAAGAGACAACTACTGGAATACTAAGAGGGGGGATGAATCAATATGATCACTTTATTACCACTTTTAACCACAATGTGTATTCTTTAACTTAATGAGAAGTATTCAATAGTTTAACATTAAAATTTAATGTATAATTAGTAGTATAAATAAACCATGAACAACAAGTAGCCACAAGTACATAGTACACCAGTATTTTACGTGGAAACCTAATGCGGGAGAAAACCACAAAATGATTTTCTTATATGTCAAAAGAAATAAAATCATAGGAAGCACCAACTTCCTTATTTTCCAGCTACAACTGGAAGGAGGCTCCAACCCCTAGTTTTCAGGATCCAACATGAAGGAAGCTCCAAATCCCCAATTCTTTGACACCAATCGAAAGGAGGCTACAACCCCCTTTCTTTTCCCCATCCAAACACCTAGAAATATAAATGTAGATAACTTGTCACTACCACTAAATCAATTGACATGTTACTGATATGTCATTGTCACTACCACAACTTGTCACTGTTGCTATACTTCATCAATTGTTACCACTCAAACCCTTATGCATCAAATTCTCATACCAAGATCCACAAGAATGTCTTCCAAATCAAATACTCATGAACTACTAAGAAATTTCTGTGTTGGACTATTGCATAATATAGACCCTATCATACACAGTAAACCATACCTCTGAAATTGTAGTTGACTTGATGAATTTGATCTTATGAAATTTAGTTTTCTCAATTGATCTGCACCCTATGCTCTGTAAACACATGGATGTTTGTGATCTGTCCCACTACGGCTCACATACATCCGTTCCCTACTTCCTATGCAACTCACGAATTGTTTTTCTTCTCTGTGCATTCATGTTTTCCTTCATTGAACCCTACGTATGTACGCTCATTTCTAATTCTACAATTCGCAGATGTCTACGTTGTTCCCTCACTGCATGTTGCAAATAACCTCAGAAAAACCCTAGAAAAATAAGCTCAAATTTGTCCCTTCGGCTCCTGCAACTTCTCTCTTCACTAAAATTTGCTTCCTTAGACTCACTACTTCAAATATGTCAATAGTACCTATCCATAACATTTTACAACATATATATTCATTTTTCTCAATAGGTATTAATAAGAGTCTCTTGAAGTCTTATTTATACTTTCCAAGTGACTTCCTTTAGGGGATAGCTTGTAACTGTTTTACCCCTACTCCTTATTTTAGGGATAACCCACACTCTCTTGTTTCAACCACTTTACCCTTAATTAAATTCCTGTTGCAACTACTTTACCATTAATGAACGACATGTAATATCGTGTTGACCTTATAGGGTCTTCTAGATCATTCTTCAGGGTCCTCCAACTTCACAAGGACATAAATCCTCAACCGTGAGGAACCACATGGCATACCACATATCATCGGAAATGACATAATACATATTGTCCATATATTAATGAGTTACTTTCATTTACACTGTTCTTCATGTCCTTTTTCCTTGATCAATTGTGGGTTTCACAACCATACCTTCGGGGCTTCCTGACATCTCCAAGGGTTGATATCAATGACAATCAATATTTCAACAATATCCCCCTTTGAAATTCATGACAACACTTTGATGCAACACATCAACATTGATGGCATGGAAACACATATGCACATGCTTATGATCCCCCTATGAACATCACTCCCTTTGTATTTATACCTATGATCTTTCTCTCCATTTCCCCACATATGCTCATTATCTCCCCCTTTGACATCAATGGAAAAGGGTAACATTCCCTGGGGATACTCCCTCTGTTTGAACTCACCTTGGAGTTGTTCCCCTTGTATGCACTCTTCTTGGGGCTAATCCCTATGTTTTCACTCTCCTTGAGGATGCTCCCCCTATCTGGAAGCTTCAGATCATTCTGTTGACTTTTTCTCTTCATGGTGTTTCCTCGTGTAAATCATTGACATATATGAAAAGAATTAAAAAATTATTGACTCCAAGTATTCATGACTTTACATATTTACTTCTTCTCTCCCCCTATCTTGTTGTGATTGATGTTGTGAAGTTCACTGCGGGGAAGAAACTACTCCAAGCTCAGTCGAAGATACACTCAAAATTCACCCTTGGAAGAGGTTTGGTGAAGATATCTACAATCTTCTCTTTTGTCCCAATGTACTCTAGCTTGAGGTTCTTCTGTGTATCATGTTCCCATAGAAAGTGATACTTGATCGAAATGTGTTTCTTCTTGGAATGCACCAATGAATTATTTGAGATACTGATAACACCCGTGCTATAAAAAAATATTATAATGGGCTCATCATAGTCCCCTTGTATATCTTGAAAATTCTATTTCATTTAGAGGACCTGAGTACAACACGTTGTTGTTGCAATATATTTTTCTTATGTTGTAGACAATGATACTGATGACTACTTCTTTCTTAATGAGGATACTAGACATTCACCCAAATAGAAATCTTCTCCACTTGTACATATTTTTTCATCAATGCTTCCATCCCAATATGCATCTCTGTAAGAAACTAGAGATAGTTCATTTCTTTTTGGATACCATAACCCATATTCTTCTATTTCTTTGATATATTTGAATATTCTCTTTACTACCATAACATGTGTTTCCTTTGGTGCTTCATGAAATCTTGCTACTTGTCCAACTGCTTGAATCACATCTAGTCTTGATGAAATCACATAGAGTAAGCTTCCAATCATTGATTTGTAGAGTCTCTAATATGCATAATTGGATTCATCTTCTTTTCCCAACTTGCAACTGGTTTGCATAAGAGTACTTATAGGATTACAATCTTCTATTCCAATTTTTTTTAACATTTCTTTGATATACTTGGTCTATGAAATAAATATACCTATATCATGCTAATATATATGAAGTACCAAAAAGAAAGTAAACTCATCAAACAGATAAATTTCAAACTCATTATGCCTGTCTTTAGAAAAATTTAGACTCATCGTGTCATCATCGCTTCCAAAAATAATGTCATCAACATAAAATTCAATTATTAATATGCTATCCTGATTTACCTTTATGTATATATTACTGTCTACATTGCCTTTCCTAAACCCTTGCTACTGTAAATACCTGTCCAACCTTGAGTACCAACATCTCGGGGCTTGATTGAGACCATACAATGCTTTCTTCAACCTGCAAAAACAGTCTTCGCTTTCTGACAACTGAAATCCTTTTGGTTGCTCAATGTAAAATTATTCTTCTAACTCTTCATTTCGGAAGGCTGATTTCACATCCATGTGATATAACTTGATATTCTTTGAACATGAATAAGTCAAGATTAATATAATTTCTTCTAGTCTTTCAACCAGGGAAATTTTTTCTTCAAAGTCTATTCCCTCAACCTAGGCATATCTTTTGCATACAAGTCTTTCTTTATTTCTGGTTACCTTTCCACTCTCATTTAGCTTGTTCTGAAATACCCATTTTGTGCTAATCACATTATTGTATTTTGGTATAGGAACCAATTCCCATGTGTCATTCTTCTCTATATGATCCAATTCTTCATCCATAACCTTGATCTAGTGTTCATCCTTATAATACTCATAAAAAATGCTTGGTTCAACTATAGATAACAATGCTAGGTGTTGTTTTTCTAGTGAAACTATTCTTCTTCGAGTTTCAACTCCTACATATTTATTCCCAATACTCTATTCTGGTGGATGATTTTTATGTACTCATTGTCTAGGTGTCTTAGGAGGTATCTGTTGATCATATTCCACATGTTCTACTTCTGGCTTCTCTTCTTCTTTTGCTTCTTCTTCTACTTCTTCTTGTTTTAGATATTCCTCGACATCCTTATCTTCTAAGTATTTTATTCCTTATTTATCCTTATGTACATCTGTCTCATCAATCGTTACATTGATGATTTCCATGATTTTTTTGAGTCTTTGACTAAAGCATTTATATTCTTTTATTTTTCTTGAATACCCAACTAGTATGCCTTTGTCAACTTGGGAGTCAAATATTCTAAGTCTACCATATTTTCTTTTGATATAACATTTTAAACAATTGGAGTAAAGAAAATAAAAAGGTTTATTCTTTAATTGTGACAAAAAGTACAGTAATGGACATAAGTGTGGTGAGAAGAAATTATTCTACATAGATTATGAAGAGGAATGAGAACAAGAACAAGAACAAGAACCATCTTAAGATGAATATGTAGAAGATGTTTCTTTTGAAGAGATGACTCCCACCATATCATGTCATGCATTAGCTAAAATTAGCACTCCTCAAACCTTGAAGATCGAAGGATACATACATACATACATACACACACACACACACACACACACACACACACACACACACACATATATATATATTGCCAAAGTTTCAAGTAATGATTGCAAATGGAGGAACTATCAATTACTCAGGAAAATTCCATAAGATTAATTTTACTATGGGAGAATATGTAATGAATATTCCAATGATTTTTATACCCATGGGTGGTGTTGATGTCGTACTAGGTGTCCAATGGTTACAATCATTGGGAACCATGGATTTTATTTTTTAAGAACTTTTCATGAAATTTCCATTGGAAGGAAAGGAATTTGAGTTGAGGGGTATCACATGGAAACCCAGTAAGGTGATAAGCTCTAATGGCATGACACAATTATTGAAAAAGGGGCATCAAGGTGTAATTGTACAACTATGCTCACTATGTGTTCAAAACTCTAAGCCATATATCCCCCCTAGATCTCCAAGGGATCATTGATAAGCATTACAAAGTATTTGAAGATATTCCTAGAGGTCTTCCACTCACTCACGATCATGATCATGCTATTCACTTAATTCCTGGGAGTGTTACTCCTAACATCAGGACTTATAGATACCCTTATTCCCAGAAGAGTGAAAATGAGCATATGGTTGAAGAAATGCTAGATGATATCCTTATTATATGTAGCTAAAGTTCTTACTCTTCACCGATGTTAATGGTACTCAAGAAAGAGAGATCATGGCGTTTGTGTCCATATTATAGATAACTCAACAAGATCACCATTAAAGATAAGTTTCTCATTCCTGTCATTGATGAATTTTTATATGAACTACATGGATAAATGTACTTCACAAAGTTGGATCTTCGTTCAGGGTATCATCATATTAGAATGAAGGAAGAAGATATCCCAAAAACAACATTCAAAACTCATAAAGTCCATTAAGAATTTTTGGTCATGCCTTTTAGCCTTACAAATGGACCTTCCACATTCCAAGGGTTGATGAATTCCATTTTCAATCCCTTCCTTCTAAAATTTGCGTTAGTATTTTTTGATGATATACTAATCTATATAAATTCTTGGGAAGATCATGTTTGACATGTTGACAGGGTGCTACAACTACTAAAGGATCAATAACTATATGCGAAACCATCAAAATATTTATTTGGGGTGAAGGAGGTAGATTATTTGGGTCATATTGTATCTCATGAAGGTGTCAAGGTAGACCCTAACAAGATTAAATCCATGATAGATTGGTCGATTCCCAAAACATTAAAGAGTCTTGGAGGTTTTTTGGGTTTGACAGGTTATTACCACAAGTTTGTTCGAAACTATGGAATAATAGTAGAACCTTTAACTTCATTAACTAAGAAGGATGCATTTTCATGGACTCCAGAGGGAACTGAGAAACTCAAGCTTTTGAGCAACTTAAAGAGGAAATATGAAAAGCTCCGATCTTAACCACACCACACTTCACAAAAACCTTTATTGTGGAATGTGATGCCTCGGTAAATGGCATTGGTGTTGTTATAATGTAAGAATGAAGGCCCCTTTCTTTTGAAAGTCATCCACTCAAGGGAAAGGATTTACACAAACCCATTTATGAGAAGGAAATGATGGAAATACTACATGCATTGAAGAAATGGAATCCTTACCTAATAGGTAGGCACTTCAAGGTCAAAACAGATCATGATAGTATTAAATACTTCTTGGAACAAAGACTATCTTCATAGGAGAAACAAAAATGGGTGACCAATATGTTGGGCTATGACTTTGAAATAATGTACAAAAAGGGGAAGAAAAATGTTGTTGTAGATGCACTCTCAAGAAAGGATGAATATGTTGAGGCATTTCTCTATGCTATCTCTATCATCAAACCTAATTGGATAATAGAATCAAGGGATCAATGGAAGAATTATGAAGAAGTGTTGAGTCTCATTCAAAGGTTACAACAAGATTCCAGTGCATCCAATACATTTACATGGAAAAATGATTCACTATGGTACAAAGATCGTTTATATTTATGTAAGAACTCCAAACTCAAACAAAAGGTAATTTTGGAATTGCACACCTCTCTGATAGGAGGGCACTCAAGATTTTTGAAAACCTATCATAGGGTCAAGAGGGAATTTTTTGGGGATGGCCTTAAAATTGACGTTCAAAGGTGCATGATAGAATGTTTGGTTTTCCAACAAAATAAGGTGGAAATAGTTAATACCTTGGGTCTTTTACAACCATTATCCATTCCAAGTTAGTGTTGGAAGGAGGTTTCCGTGGATTTCATCACAAGGTTACCAAATTCTTAAGGAAAGAGTGTCATCATGGTGATTTTTGATAGAATTATCAAGTACACACACTTTTGTGCACTCTCTCATCCTTTCAAATCCATTATAGTTGCTACTAGATTCATGGAGACAGTTCAAAAGCTACATGGAAGCCCAAAGATTATTGTAAGTGACATAGATCCCATCTTCATTGGATATTTTTGGACAAAATTATTTTCTTGTTTGGGTACTCAATTGGTCAATAGCTCATCCTATCATCCTCAATCTGATGGACAAATTGAGATAGTGAACAAATTTCTAGAAGCCTACCTTCATTGCTTTGTCTCTGATAAATAAACACAATGGTTCAAGTGGTTACCCTTGGCAGAATGGTTGTATACCACTTCCTTTCATACTGCAACAAAAAATACACAATTTATGGTGCTTTATGGATATCACCCACCATCCGCCACTTCTTCTCTAAAAGAAAAATATAAGGTTCAAGAAGTGGAGGATCACATCGAGCATCAACAAAAAGTTCTCCAACTCTTAAAGGAAAACCTAACCATGCCACAAAATCTCATGAAACAACAAGCATATCAACATTGTAGTGAAATAAGTTTTGAATTAGGGGATTGGGTATTTTTAAGACTGCAACCATACAAACAAATGTTCCTCAATAAATCTAAGAAGGATAATATATTTTCATCGAAGTACTATGGCCCTTATAAGGTGTTGCATAATATTTTTACTATGGCATACAAATTGGAGTTGTCTGCATCTTTGCGAGTACACCATGTTTTCCATGTTTCATGCTTAAAGAAGGTTATAGGTGACAAGATCCTAGTTCAAACTATATTGCCAGAACCTGATGAGGAAGGAAAAATCATATTAGATACTGAATTTATCAATGAAATAAGAATTCACCAGTTGAGGAATAGTTTAATTTCAAAGTATCTCATTAAATGGAAGAAACTACCTACTCAAGATTCCATGTGGGAAGATGAATCTTTAATACAGAAGCATCAAGAGATACTCAAGCATTTATTACAACAATTGTTTGAAGGGGAGCGACATGTTAAGCCCTAATTCGTGGAAAATTACCCCTTAATTGGGGCATATTACATTAGTGTTGTTATTTTATTTATGTTGTCTTGGGTCCATTAGTTGTAATTGTACCTCGTAGTCTCCTATATATACCAAGGAGACCTTTTCATTTGGAATCATATTGTATTTGTGAATTCATATAATGTATAAGGAGGTTTCCCCCTTGAAGAGGTTTATTATCGAAAATTCTCTCTTTGTCAAGGCGCTGAGTACTATTCTGAGGTTTTTTTATGCTATTTTGATATTTGGTTCTTAACAATTAATATTAAATGGAAATCCAAAAGAAGTCACTTGCAAAACACATTTATGTCACTGCAATCTTCTCCGAACTCTCCTCGTCCATCCCTTGCATGAAATTCTTGAGATAAAAATGTTGATTCTTTAATGGATTCTTTAATGGATTCTTTCTCCTAGGATCAAAGGTTTGAAACCTAAAATACTCCTCCATTCACCTTGGAATTACCTCATTATATAGGATTTGGAGGCTTAACCACCATGGAGAAGATCACTCACTAGATCCAGTAAATTGGGATCTCCAAGCTTTTTAGGGAGAAAATATCTTTGAAGGATTTTAAGGAGAAAATATCTCTCAAGGATTTTAAGGAGGAAATATCTCTCAAGATCCACCAAATTAGGATTTTGGTTTGATAAAATATCTAAACCATTCATCAGATTCTCAACTTCTCCTTGATATTAGGAAACCAAATGTGAGGTGGATTCTTACACTAAATTAATTTCCTTTTTATGAATAATAATGAATAATTCATGTGCGCATAGTATTTTGACCTTCATATGATATATTTCTCCTCCACACTAGTTAGGGATTGTGACAAATGTTCTTTCATGGTGTCAAGGTGTTGTGACACTTAGTAAAGTGCATGTGACACTTAGTAAGGTGCATACGACACTTTATGACACTTACGACACTTAGGTGTAAATAGGTGTGACACTTAAGTGTGAAATTTTGGTGTGTAACAAATGGTTACAAACATTAGGTCCAATTATCATGTATTTCAAGGAGTTATACATGATATTCACTAAGGAGGGCCATAAAAATACCCTCAAGGGGATCAAAATTAGGATTCCCATAAATTATCATCTCTAATTGTATGAAAAAGCTCTTGAAGAAAGTACACTATGGAATTATTTACCAATTTAATGCCATCTAATTTATGGAAAACTCCCTGTAGGAACTTCACCCTAATTTGTAGTTGGTATTAACTAAGCATAAATAAGTATTTGAAACACCCCATGGCCTACCCCTTTGATTTCATGGCAATGATCATGGCATTCCATTGATTTTTATAGGCAGACAACCACCCAATATGTTCATCCTTATATAAGGCACCCTTTTGAACAAAAAAATGAAATCGAAAAGATTATTCATGAAATATTATAATTAGTGTCATTTGTCCCAATACTATCCCTTATTAATATCTAATAATCATGGTATTAACCTTCACTTAAGGTGCCACCAAATTAATATTAAGTAGGTGGACATTCCCAAGACAACCTTCTACACACATGAAGGACATTATGAGTTTTTAGTGATACATTTTGGTCTTTGCAATGCCCCATCCACTTTTGAGAGCCTCATTGTTGGTTACTTCTCTCTTTCTACCTTTCTTGGGCTGAACCAGGTTCAGATCTACCATGGTTTCCAACAAAATCCCTTTAAAATTATCGACCCCTCTGGTAAACCAAAAGGCAACGCAGTACATAGAATGCACTGCATAGTCTCACCCGAGATAGTTCTATGGGTGGTTGCAACTCTCACGTGCTTGCAGCCTGGGAATGAGTGGAGATATGGGATTAAAATATGTGATCTTGATTTGTTACTTTAACATTCAACTTATATTGAATACCCTGTAATTCTTATTCATGCATGTAAAATAGAAGATCTAACTAGTCATTCACGCATTTGTCTAACATATAATCATTGAGAGTAAAGGAAATACACAATATTCAATCACATAACACATGATATACCATGGTTCACCCCTCCTGGGCTACGTCCACAAATATTTTGTTTCTATGCTCTTTAATTATGGTGTTTCCAGAACTACAACGTCACACACATTACAACTCTCTATCAAACAGGTCGAGGTCTACAATGAGGTGACCTAGATCACACCAGGATTCTCATTCTATGATATAACCCTCAAGATCTACCTTATTTCCTATCCTAAGCTCAACAACTTACACCACAGATTGGATTTACATTCATTATTTCTTCAAACGACATAGTAACACTGACCATCATCAACCACAACTGAACCATATACGAACAACAACAACAACAACAACAACTAGATCATATCTGAACTACAACTACAACCACAACCACACTACCCTAGACCTCCTGGGTACTTATTTTGTAGCGCACCTTTTCTTTTTCCAAGGTTTAATTGCTCTTAAAAGAAGACTATAACACCATTTTGTACATAAATCATACAGATGTTATTTAAACCACATGCATTTAAAACATAAACACATTCAACACAAAGTATTCATATGAATTACTGCCATAATCAACAAGCAATTAACTTTTCATATTAATTCATATACACAACGGAAAACATGATAACATATATAGTAGGTACATGATAAAATGTGATAAAACATAGTTAGACACTTATCTTGTAACAAAGGTGGAATCGACCAACCAAATGTAGGCCTTCCAAGAACCTCCCAGCCTTAGACCACACTGCTCATCAACTTAGCAGTGGGTCACCCCTGAGCTGGGACTAAGCTCCACCCCAAGGAAAGGAATCTAGGCTCAGGCTGAGGTTACAGGGAAAACAACCACACACAACCACAAGGACGGAATGCTCTCCCAGGAATCTCCCACGCTCACTGCCCACAGACCCTCATTCCCCACATGTCTGCTCCACCCCAGGAGAATGCACCTTCTCTCTCACTTGGACAGTCCTTCAGCTGCCAATCTCCCTTACCTTGGGTTATAGGAACATATCAGACTGGAATTCTCTAAGCTCTATGGCAGCTACAGGGTTCCTTCCAGGAGTTCTCTCCTTCCCCTGTGCACTCTCTCACCTAGAGGAGTCGCTCACAGGCCAACAAGACTCACACAGTCTGATGCCGAGTGCACTCCTTGGAGCACGTTCCCCTCTTCCAGGACCTTCTTTCCTCTCAGTCCGAAGAGCGTAAATGCTCTTCTATCTTCCTATCGGAAGATCTGCACCCACAGTTCTCGTCCCGTGACCCTCTGTACTCCCTTATCGGAGGATCGAAAATTCTCTCTTTACGAGTTCTCTATGGATCAACCGGGCTCTCGAATCCTCGAGATCTGATGTGTAAGTCAACGTTGACCTTCTCCCACTTGTCGGGACCTCTGCCCTTATCGCAGTCTCGCCACTCGCGAGAACCAACTCCCAAGTTTTCAACCTTCGATACGCGGTGCGCCGAGGTGCCGAAATCGCGATTGCGCTTTCTCGCGACTTCGCTACTCACGAGGTCAACTATCCTCCCTGTCGACTCTCGATAACTGAGATGTCAAACTTTCGAGAGCTCATGTTTTCTGCCACATCAACCTGTTGTGGCCCACACTATCCACGCAACCGTCGGGACTTCTCTTCTCGCACTAATGCGACTCCCGATGCCAACTCTCCGACGCTATTCTCACGAGATCCCGATGAGCGATCTCTCAGATAATACAACACACGCCAACCTGTATCAATTCTCTGCCCTCCTGAGCTGAGAACTTTCCTGCAACGGGGAGAGATCTAATGAGTTACCGAAACTTGCAGATTCTCCACGAAGAATATCAACCGTCCCTCTTTTCCTGGCGCAGTCCCCGAACAAGAAATATCTCTCCATGAGACTTGTTCGCCAACCTACGACTCCTCCAGCTGCCTACTCGTGCAACTTATCTCCGCTGCTCTTCAACAACCTTAAAGACCTATCCCTCCTGAGATTTGATGACTTCAATCCTTTTAGGAAGAACTCTTGCACGCACCCCTTGCGGAAAACATTCAACAACGACTAAGTGTTAAAGCCTTCTCGACTCTGTGCACACCTGAAACAGTATTCTTTCACTTCCCTTAGCTCAGAATCGCAACTCTGAGACTTCTCCTAGCCTGCGCACACCTTGCATGGCTCTGGTGCCAAGTCTGCACTTCTGGGAGTTAGAACAAAAGTTTTCTCTACTTGAACCCTATTGTCAACGCACTCCTTGCGGACGATTTGACTGCAATCCTTGCAGGAATTCTCTGGTTCAAAATAGAGAAACAATTGAAACTAACTCCTTGTCCTCCCAGACCTCGATTCAGCCATGAAATCACATACACATCATATAAAGCAAATGCATGACAAGAAGCGAACATTCATGAGCATAACATCAACAATACACAGAGAATAACACGGCCATGGAATTGAATCAAAGCTTTATTCTATTAATTCAATATTTGTACATGGGCATTCTTCTTACACTTCTCTGCTTGCTCTTCTCTTCTGAATGCTTGATCATAATACAATGTACAAAGGAGGGTGTCTATATCTCGTTTCCCTCTTGAGCCCTACGCTATCAAATCTAGAATTAAATGTTCTATCTACTTTGCATTAAATCTATTAAATGCCTCATCTACCTAAGGACATGAGATATTCGCTCAAGGCCCATTTACAATATACAAGTGTGTTGTCTCTTAAATGAATCATTTAAGATCACGCAACAATATCAAGGCGCGATTTTTTCTTGACCAAAATGTCCGGCCAATCCTCCGCTGTGCTTTTATTTCAACAGGTTCTCCGTCATCGAGCAATTCGCAATACACAACTGATTGCCTCTGAACAACAATCCTTCTTGGATCATGTAATCCATCCAAGGACTCCGATATCTGAGAACTGGATTCTCAGCTGCTTCATACACCTCGCCAAAATCTGTGTCTCCTGCGTACATGTTCCTGAGGCTATCAAAACCCAAAGTTTTGACTTGAAACTCCTGCAGCAACAAACATTTCCTACTCAAAGCATCAACCACTTTGTTAGTAGTACCCGAAATGTGCTTAATTTCGAATGTGAAATTATACATATACTCTACCCATTTTGCATGTTTCTGATTCAACTTATCCTGTTGACTCACAAATTGCAATGCATGATTATCACTATACAATACAAATTCCTTTGGGATCAAGTAATGCCTCCACTTTTTCAGTGCCTGTATGATAACATAAAATTCCTTATCATACATGGAGTATTTCAGCTTTGCTTCATCCAGCTTCTCGCTGAAATATGCAACTGGTCTGTCCCCCTGACTTAAGACTGCTCCTACAACATACCCACTAGCATCACATTTCACTTGAAATGTCTTCTGAAAATCAGGAAACACCAACACTGGTTGCTCTGTGATCTTTCGCTTCAACAGATTGAAGCTCTTCTCAACCTCGACTGTCCAATGAAAAGTCTTATGCCGCTTCTTCACTATGTCCATCATCGTTGCGCTAATCCCACTGAAATTCCTGATGAATTTTCGGTAGAAACTAGCCAAACCACGGAAACTCCTCACCTTGAAAACATTTCTCGGTGATGGCCAATTCTTGATCACTTCCACTTTTTCCGGATCCATCTTCAACTCATTTTACGAAATAACAAAACCCAAATAGATGAGCTCTGTCTTCATAAATGAGGACTTCTTCATGTTAATCAACAGCTTCTCCTGCTATAGCTTTCTCATCACAATGGCCAAATGTTTCAAATTTTCAGCCTTTGTCTTACTGTAGATCAATATATCATCCAGATATAGGACTACAAATTTCCCGATGAATTCCCTCAGGACCTCATTCATCAGTCTCATGAATGTGCTCGGTGCGTTTGTCAAGCCAAACAGCATGACCAACCATTCATACAAACCTTCGTTTGTTTTTAATGTTGTCTTCCATTCATCACCTTCCCTCATGCGAATCTGGTGGTATCCGCTCTTTAGATCAATCTTTGAAAAATAATTTGCCCCACTCAGGCAATCCATCAGATCATCCATTCTCAGCAGTGGAAACCTGTACCTGATGGTGATTTTGTTGATCGCTCTAGATTCGGTACACATTCTCCAACCTCCATCCTTCTTCGAACTAAGCACAGTTGGAACAACACATGGACTCATACTTTCTCTGACTAGTCCCTTGTCCAACAACTCCTGGACCTGCTTCTTGACTTCCTCATTTTCCTGTGGTGTCAATCTATACGCAACCTTGTTTGGAAAACTTGCTCCTGGTATGAGGTCTATGTGATGACTCACACTTCTCATTGGTGGCAACGAATGGGGTAATTTGTCCACTATGATGTCAGCGAACTCTTCCAGAAGTTCCTGAACTTCAACTGGTAAATCATCCACTCTTGTGCTAGTCAGAACAATCATCGGCTTTCTGACCACAAAGAATTGTGGGTCTTCTTCCTTTTCCATCTCTAAAAGAAGTTCCTTCCCACTCATGAGAAGTATTGTATTGCTTACTTCTGACTTTACCTCTCTATCCTTTATCGGAAGCAACTTATGGGTTCTCCCATTCTTCTCCAGTGTATATGTGTTCATCTTCCCATCATGAATCACATTTCGGTCATATTGCCATGGTCTACCCAATAACAAATGACATACATCCATGGGGATAACATCACAGAGAATTTTATCATTATAACCCCCTATTTTGAACTCAACCAAGCATTGATTGGTGACACTCACCTGATGTCCCTTCTGTAGCCATGAGACTTTGTATGGACTCGGGTGATCATTTGTCTCCAATTCTAATTTCTCCACCATCTCGGTTGAGACGAGATTGTCGGTGCTTCCACTGTCCACAATAACCTTGCATTTCCTGTTCCCGGTTGTGAAAGCTGTTCTGAATAGTCTGGTCCTTTGCACTGAGCTTTCCACCTCTTTCTCAGGTGTCAAAAGGACTTTATGCATTCCAAGCGATCTTCCGTTGTCTGCATCTTCTGACTCAGCATCACGCCTCTGCGCTTCAGTGATGTAAGCTTCTCCTGCATCCTTCTTTTTCTTTGGACACTCGTAAGACTTGTGCCCATTCTTCCCACATGTAAAAAATGTGATTACTCCTCCTCTTCCTCTACCATGACCTCTAGTAGAAGGAAGAGTATTTGCATCAGCATAATCCCCTCGTTGATCATTTTGTTTTCCTCTCAGTTCAACATATGGCTGCCTCTGCTGTGAGGTTCCACCTCTCTCAACTTTTCCCTGAGGTTTCTTCCATTCCTCCTTGGGCTTCTGGTTTCTTTCCTGGGCAACTGCCTTTCCTCTGGGCTGACTTCTGCCTCGCCCTCGCTGACCTTGCTTTCGTCTCAGCTTCTCCTCGGCTTTCAGAGCCATATCGTAAGCATCTTCCACTGTTCGGATGGTTAGCATGCTTAATTCATCCTGAATGTCATATCTCAGACCATTCAGATATCTCGCCACCTTCTCATCATCGCTCTCCCGATGATCTGCTCTGATGTTTAATCGATAGAACTCCTCAGTGTATTCCTTGACTGTCATCATCTTTTGTCTCAGGTTCTGCATTCGCCTGAACAGAGTGATTTGATAATCTCTTGGGATGAACTTCGCTTTCATCTTCGTAATCATTCGACCCCAGCTTTTGATCTTTTGCTTTCCTTTGGAACGTCTATCTGCCTGTAGCTCGTCCCACCACAACGCTGCATGTCCTTTCAAGCACGTAACTGCATGCTTGAATTTCTTATCTTCTTCCACATCTTCGTAATCGAAGTATGTGTCAAGAGCCCTTATCCAATCTAACAGCTCCTCTGCATCCAGATTCCCTTCATAGACTGGAATGTCCATTTTCTCCTTTGCACCCATCCTAGAAATGGCCTTGATCAACCGCTCGGTTGATGCGTCTTTTGCTGTGACCTCTTCTTCATGTCCAACTTCTTCTTCAACCTCGGAATCGCTAAGATCCCCTGCACCAACTCCGCGTCTTTGAGCTGTCTCCATCTCCTCAAGCCTTGCTCGAAGATCTCTCATCTGCCGCTCCATTTCTGGATTTCCTGCTGGCCGGCCTCTTCTTCACACCTCCCTATCTTCTGGGTCTGGTGACTGTCTTTCTCTTCTGGGCGGCATGGAAAATCTCTTTCTTTGCTACAGAAAGCAAATATATTCCCACTCTGATACCACTTGATGTCGAGCGCACTCCCCGAAGCACGTTCGCCTCTTCCAGAACCTTCTTTCCTCTCGGCTCGAAGAGCGTAAATGCTCTTCTATCTTCCTATCGGAAGATCTGCACCCACAGTTCTCGTCCCACAGCCCTCTGTACTCCCTTATCGGAGGATCAAAACTTCACGCTTCACGAGTTCTCTATGGATCAATCGGGCTCTCGAATCCCCGAGATCCGATGTGTCAGTCAACGCTGACCTTCTCCTGCTTGTCGGGACCTCTGCTGTTATCGCAGTCTCGCCACTCACGAGAACCAACTCCCAAGTTTTCAACCTCCGATACGCAATGCGCCGAGGTGCCGAAATCGCGATCGCGCTTTCTTGCGACTTCGCTACTCGCGAGGTCAACTATCCTCCCTGTCGACTCCCGATAACTGAGATGCCGAACTTCTGATAGCTCGTGTTTTCTGCCACATCAACCTGTTGTGGCCCACACTATCCACGCAACCATTGGGACTTCGCTTCTTGCACTAATGTGACTCCCGATGCCAACTCTCTGATGCTATTCTCACGAGATCCCGATGAGCGATCTCTCGGATAATACAACACCCGCCAACCTGTATCAATGCTCTGCCCTCCTGAGCTGAGAACTTTCCTGCAACGGGGAGAGATCTAACGAGTTACCGAAACTCGCATATTCTCCACGAAGAATATCAACCGTCCCTCTTTTCCTGGCGCAGTCCTCGAACAAGAAATATCTCTCCACGAGACTTGTTTGCCAAATTACGACTCCTTCAGCCGCCTACTCGCGCAACTTCTCTTCGCTGCTCTTCAACAACCTTAAATACCTATCCCTCCTGAGCTTCGACGACTTCAATCCTTTTAGGAAGAACTCTTGCGCGCACCCCTTGCGGAAAACCTTCAACAACGACTAAGTGTTAAAGCCTTCTCGACTCTACGCACACTTGCAACAATAGTATTTCACTTCCCTTAGCTCAGAATCGCAACTCTGAGACTTCTCCTAGCTTGTGCACACCTTGCACGGCTCTGGTGCCAAGTCTGCACTTCTGGGACTTAGAACAAAATTTTTCTCTACTTGAACCCTACTCTCAACGCACTCCTTGCGGACGATTCGACTGCACTCCTTGCAGGAATTCTCTGGTTCAAAATAGAGAAACAATTGAAACTAACTCCTTGTCCTCCCAGACCTCGATTCAGCCATGAAATCACATACACAACATATAAATAAAATGCATGACAAGAAGAAAACATTCATGAGCATAACATCAACAATACACAGAGAATAACACAGCCATGGAATTGAATCAAAGCTTTATTCTATTAATTCAATATCTGTACATGGGCGTTCTTCTTACACTTCTCTGCTTGCTCTTCTCTTCTGAATGCTTGATCATAATACAATGTACAAAGGAGGGTGTCTATATCTCGTTTCCCTCTCGATCTCTATGCTATAAAATCTAGAATTAAATGTTCTATCTACTTTGCATTAAATCTATTAAATGCCTCATCTACCTAAGGACGTGAGCTATCCGCTCAAGGTTCATTTACAATATACAAGTGCACCATCTCTTAAATGAATCATTTAAGATCGCGCAACAATATCAAGGCGCGATTAAAAAAGAAATTATGCTGGCTTGTCCAGCTGTCTTTTTTCCTTCGTGCTGGCTCGTTTGACGTGGGCGATGCTCCTGCATCACAGTCCAGTACTGCGTAGTCTCAACAATCCTATGGGAAAATAGACACAGGCTTTCCAAAAACTGGTTCGACATTCATAGGATGGCTTCACAGTCACGGCTTCAGAACAGGAAATGCTCGCATAGGCTCTCTCAGCTTTCCTGAAGAAGCAAAGACTCTTCCCCGAATTCAACACAGGCTTCTCGTAGGCTGGGGTTACATGCACGGTATTTCTCAAAATCAGAGACAGACATTCGAGTCACAGGGTCACCCAAAGGTTCTCTATAGGATTCAGGTTAGTCATACTGCTCAGAGCTCCGTACGCGTTCAGACAATCCGGTGGAATGGGAATTGGAACCTTCTCACGACTCACCCTGGCCGTTTTATTCGCATGCACTAGGGTTGACACTTGTCACCCATGGAACTTCATGAATTCCACCAGCACGCGTTCCTCCCACCACTTGGGAATCATGCATCCTTCCAAAAGGACTTAGGATAAAAACATATGATGCACATATCTTTTGGAATAATATTAAAATATTATTCCCAGGCTTAATCCCCCCCTAGGCTTAGCCCCTAGGCTCAACACTTAGACCCTTTCCCACCTTCCAGCCCCTAATTCCTTGCCCACTCTGTGGATGCTCAATCCCCCCTTCTCTCATTCATCATGGTCGGTCTGCACCTGGTGGTGTTTATATTTTATTAAGTGTTCTGCATGATTACATATACAACAGCAGGCTCCTGGCCTTCAATACTCAGGCTCCCTGGCCTAACAAACACATAAGTCTCCAGCTTATAATAACTTGGCTCACCAGCCTATAAAACATAATGACCATTCCTTTCAGAGCTTGGTCGACAGTCGGGGCTCGGCCTTGGGGACACTACAATCCCCCTCCCCTTATTTTTTCACTGTCCTCAGTGCAACTTACACTGTCTTTGGAAGCCTTTCAAAATCTTCAAAAAGATGCGGGTACTCTGTCCGCATAACATTTGCATGCTCCCATGTCACATCCTCAGGACCGTACCAGGTCCACTGGACCTTTACAAGTTCTATAGCTCGATTCCAGAGCTGTTTGCTTTTCCTGTCCAATATGCGCACATGATGCACTTGCGGGACACCTTCTGGTTCCACCTGAATCACATTCCAATCGATAACATGATTAGCATCAGGTACATATTTCTTAAGCAATGAAACATGAAACACATTATGTACAGTCATAGATGCAGGTAATGCAAGCATGTATGCAACCGGCCCAATCCTTTCCAGGATCTCAAATGGCCCACAAAATCTCGCTTCCAATTTGGTGCAACTTCCCAACCTCAGGGAACTTATGTTAGTTTTCACTTTCAGGAAAACATGGTCACCCACTTTGAATTCTCTATGGGTTCTGTTACTATCAACGTAACTTTTCTGCCTGTCCTAGGCAGTTTTTAGATTATGTTTAATTCTTATCATTTGATATTCCATCTCTCTGAGTAGCTCAGGCCCAACTACTACTCTGTCAGCTGGATTATCCCAGCTCACTGGGGTGTTTCACTTCCTTCCATAAAGCACTTTGAATGGGCTCATCTTCAATGATGCATGATACCCATTATTGTAGGAGAATTCTACCAAATGCATGTAGTCTTCCCACCTTGATGGTTTATCCATCACATACATTCTCAACATGTCTTTTATTACCCAGTTCACCCTCTCTATCTGACCATCAGACTCAGGATGATACACTGTACTAAAGTTTAGATTCATTCTAAATCCCTTGAACAGTCCTTTCCAGAAATTCGAAGTGAATTTCAGGTCCCTATCAGACACAATTGTCTTAGGAATTCCATGCAAGCGTGCAACTTCTTTTAAGAAGATATCAGCAACATCTTTTTCCCTATGGGTGGTTTTCAATGGAATAAAATGGGCAGCTTTAGTAAGCTTTTCCACCACTACCATGATTGAATCATGCTGCTTGCTTGTTCTGGGCAATCCTATGATAAAATCCATTGTTACCACGTCCCATTTCCATTCAGGAATAGGTAAAGGCTGCAACAAGCCTGCTGGGTGCCTATGCTCCACCTTAACCTTTTGGCACTCCATACATCTAGTGATGTATTCAGCGATTTCTTTCTTCAAACCCGACCAAAAATAATGGCTTTTGACTACTACCAAAGTCTTCTGATATCCAGGATGTCTAGCATAAGCCACATTATGCATCTCCTTTAGAATTTGTAGCTTCAACTTTCGAACATTGGGTACATACACTCTGTTTTTATACAGGAGTAAACCATTAGTTCCCAAGGTGTAACTTTCCTTGGTATGTGGTCTCTCACGCTGCTGTAGCTTTGCTACAAGATTTTTGTACTGCAAATAAACATTTGCAGCTTCCAAAATTTTGTCTTTCATCTCAGTCTGGTACATGCTAATGGTTGTAGCATGTAATTCGTGCACTTTTCTGCTGAGTGCATCAGCCACCTTATTTTCTTTCCCTTTGATATGCTTGATATCAAAGTCATATTTGCACAGAAACTCCAGCCATCTTATTTTCCTGGAATTTAAGGTTGGCTGATCAAATAAATACTTCAGACCGTTATGGTCTATTCTCAACTCGAATCTCTTGCCCATGAGGTAATGTCTCCATTTTCTCAAGGCGTGGATGATTGCTACCATCTCTAAATCATGAGTGGCATAATTCTTCTCATGTTCCTTCAACTTTCGGGATTCATAACATACTACAAATCCCTCTTGGCTGAGAACTCCTCCCAGCCCTTCCTTACATGCATCTATGCACACTACGTAATCCTTATTTGGATCTGCAATCTTCAGGATTGGAGCACTGGTTAGCAGCTGCTTCAATCGCTGGAAACTGCTCTCACATTCTTCGGTCCACTGGAACTTCTTCCCCTTCCTTTGCAAGGAAGTGATAGAATGAGATATCCTTGAGAATCCGGCTATAAACCTCCTATAGTGGCCTTCCAGACCCATAAAATATCTAACTTCTGCCACATTCCTTAGCGTTGGCCATTCTCAAATGGCCTGTACCTTCTCAGGATCCACAGCGATCCCTTCTTCAGACATAATGTGCCCCAAATAATGGATCTGTCTTTGGTAAAAAGAGCACTTGCTCAGTTTTGCATACAACTGGTGTTCTCTCAACACCTGCAGCATCATTCTTAGGTGTTGCTCATGTTCTTCCTCTATCTTGGAATACACCAAGACATTGTCCAGGAAGACTATGACAAACTTGTCCAAATAATTTCTGAACACTCCATTCATTAAGCACATGAAAACAACAGGTGCATTGGACAATCCAAATGACACCACCGTGAACTCATAATGACCATACCTTGTTCTAAAGGCGGTCTTGCTGATGTCCTCATCCTTTATTCTCACTTGGTGATATCCTGATCGGAGATCTATTTTCGAAAATATTTTTGCATCCTTCAACTGATAAAAAAGATCACCAATCCTAGGCAGAGGATACTTGTTCTTGACAGTCACCTTATTCAACTGTCGAAAATCAATGCACAACCTCAATGTCCCATCTTTCTTCTTCACGAATAGGACCGGGGCTCCCCATAGTGACACACTGGGGTGAATGTAACCTTTCTTTAGTAGTTCTTCGAGCTACAATTCCAACTCTTTCAGCTCTGGTGTACTCATTCTATAAGGAGCCTTTGAAACTGGAGCTGCTCCAGGCATCAAATTTATAGAAAAATCAATGTCTCTCTTCGGAGGTAGTCCAGGTACCTCCTGAAATATGTCCTTGAATTCTTTGAG
>ML780219.1:385580-406426 GCA_009831015.1 Picea engelmannii | reverse complement strand
TCTGTGAAAATTTTCCAAGTGACGAGTGATTTGCGAGAACAAAGCCATCGATACCATACAAATTGATTAGGTTCTAAATACAAATAAGCAATTCGTACCTTTTGTGTATGTGGCACATTATGTAGATCAAAGAATTGATCCATTTGAAGTATCCATGTGATTGGGTCCTTGCCATAAAACTTCCTCATATCGATCTTAGGAACGTAGTTGGTATTCAACCCAAAGTTGGAGTTTCTCCATTCTTGATTCACCTTCCTTGTGTCCTCATCATGAATTTCATGGGATGCATTTTCACTTTTAGGTGTGTTAGCACTTTGTAATTTGCCCAAGGCTTAAGAGGCAGTCACAGAGGAAACATCAAAACCACTTCGAGTCTTGGATCTAGCCCTCCAAGACTCAGAGAGGGATCTCTCTGTCTGATATAGCTTTGTTTGAAAATAATATTAGGATAGCTATGCAGAATAGGGTTATGTTCTTGGGGTTTTCTGGTTGAGACAACAAAAGAAGAACATTGGGCTATGGGGTCTGTGACAAGTTTAAAATTGAACACAGGTCTATAGGGTATTTCCACAGGGAAAGGTAATGCAGGCATTGGATTCTTTAGAAATAAAGTGATGTAAAAGAGGAACAGATGAGATAATCAACTACAACAAAAAATCATCCAAGAATTTCTTCATTGTAGTATCAGAGGAAAACATTAAGATTCTCAAAAGCACTGCACAGAGTATCAGGGATAAATTTTGTGTTAAATATCCTTTTGAAAATTAGAAAGAGAGAAACATAATGAAGACTAATTAGAATCACATTCGATGAAGCAAGAAAACTTCACCAATCGTCGACACACAGGAATCCTATGAAAAAGTCCCTTTGTATTCCTGGTGAATCAGAAAAATGTTACAGGGAATAGCCTTTCTCGGTGTGAGATCAACAACCTTTACATTAAAAATCATCGCTGACTAAATAGGGGAGATCCCCCAACAAGTTTAGAGAGTCGGTTTTAACCGCCTCGGCCAAAAATAGCCATAAATCCCTAAAAATTTGGAACTGCTTGCCATGACAGATGGGCCTAATTTCTGCGAAAAATGGATCCGAACAGACATATTTTTCTCTTCAACGATGACACCTGGGAAAAAACTGAAGGTGTTTATTGTATATGGGAATGTTCTGGACACAAAACTCCTTCGGTTTCACCAAATTCGCCTCCAGCTGGTCGTAATAGCTCCCACAAGATTAGGACTGTAACGGAAAAGTGAAAATCTGGAAAAAAGGGCCTCGAAGATGGATTCTATTCTCCCTGCGCGTGGAACCTGTGAAGAAACTAAGAGATTTTTTGTTTTTCATCCTGTTACGGAGAAAAACCTCTCTCGGTTTCTTAAAATTAGTTTTCATTTTCCCAAAAAAGACCTCGGACGAGGACATGCTGAACAGGGGAAAATAGGAAAAAAAATGACAAAGGCGGTTTTTTTTCGGGATAGGTGGTATTTCGGACCCCCCCTGAGGTGGTAAGAGGTTTTCCGGGGGGGGGGTCCACTGGAATAGGGAGCCGACACCTGTCCGAGGGGTGGTATTGGAAAACCATCATTCCGGAACCCCCCCTCTCGTTAAACTCCGGATGGTGAGGGGGGGTCCAGAATTTTTAAAGATCGTTTGATTTATTTGATGTGAATTTGGATGGGGCATGATGTGTGAAGGTGTGCGTGGAGTTTTGGGTGGGGTAGACTTAGGATAGCATGTTTTTTTTAGTTTTTTAATTTTTTTGTTATTTGTTTTTTGTTTTAATATTATTTTTATTGTTTACGTTTTTGTTTAGTTCTTTTATGTTTGTTTGTTTTATTTTATTATATGTTTTGGTTTTTATATTTTGTTTTTTATATTTGTTTTTGTATTTTATGTTTTATATTGTATTTTAATTGTTTTATTACTTTTTTTTATTATATTTTGTTTTTTATTGTTTTGTGTTTGATTTTTATATGTTTTGTTTTTTAATTTGTTTGATTTAATATTTAATTAATCCTAATTACTAACCTTAAACAACCAACTCAATTAGACTAAGTTAATAATTAACTAATAATTAACTAATAATTAATTAATAATTAATCTAATCATTATTCGTTTTTACATTATCCTACTAAAACAACTTTATTGGGCTAACAAGCATTTAGAAAATGCCACTAACCCCTTAACATTATTCGTTTATTATCCTAAGTTTGCTTATTCATGGAGAGGTGATGGGCGAGAGGTAGTCAATGGGGCAAAAGGACAAGGGAGTGAGGGCACAACATGGATGAAGGATGCAGCAGGATGATGGGGGATCGAGCGAAATGAATGGAGGGGAGAAACGGGATCAACCGAGCCAGACTTTGTCATCATGAGAGAAACGCCAAATCAACAGTCGAAGAATCAAGTTACCTATGATTATAGGTCCCCAACATAGGCTCCACCTGGGGATGATGGCTTCTTTCAGGAGGTGTCAAGAACCATGGACCTCTGAACATGTAGACCGGTGCTTTATCCATTGGGTTGATCCCAAAATCTTATTCTGCAACCTATACCTGTTTTGATCTTGCAACTGAAACCAAATTAAGATAAACACTGCTGAAAAAGAGATGCTCAGAATGTTAAGCTTATTCGAAATTTCTACCTACCCTACACTACCGACAATTTCATTGTTCTGAATGATACAATAATGCCAATGCAACCAATCAAGTAGTTGTTGAGACCAGAGGACTGTTTGACTGCTTGTTAGCACAGTGAAAAGCGTAGCTTGACCTTTTGCCCATCGCTCAAAAGTGCAAAGTGAAAAGGCCACTGCTGAAAACATGTTTGATATTTACCATAGAGCCCTCGACAATCTTGATGAACAAAAGTACTACCAGAGATAGATTGAGGCTCTACAGTGAAAAAATTCTCCATATAGGTAACTATAGGATCAAGGTAGAAATGACATGTTCCTTGATTTTTGGATGGCAGCTATGGCACTGTATCTATGTTATTTTCATCCTTATGCATTTCCTGACATGGTTGCAAATTCTCTGATGGGCTTTGTAATGTGACTTCTGCTGAAAAAGACAATGAAGTTGACTGCCTGATCATGTCAATATCATAACAACATTTTATCCCATAGTTGGATGATGGAGGAAAACTTTGACAACACCAGTCATCCAACACATCAGATATTGGATCCTGTAGAAATTGAACTGATTGTTGCATTGGTTCCACTACAACTTCTTGATTTTCTGTGTATTTATCCTTTATCATATACTCAAGATTCCTTTTCAAAAATTGAGATGAATTAAAACATAATGGTACAGAGTTGTTTTGGATTAACTCAGAATTTAAGTCAGGCCTTAATCTTTCCTTTGAAATTTGAAAATCAAAGTTGGTAAATGGAAGCAACTCTGGATTTAGAACAACCTCAACATCAACAGTGACATCTTCACCTAGTTGATCATAAAATTCTCCCTCTCTACTATTGACAACTTGCTTACAATTTCCTCTAAAAAATTGAAAAGAAGATAAACATAAGGGCAAGGATTTTTCCCTTACTCTGAAATTTTCTGCCTCTTCCTCATCGCGGTCATGAATGTTGTGCAAGGGTTGATTGTCATATCTGAACTGTAAATGATCTTTTTCCTACCAACAATAGGTTGCTGGTTGTTTTGAACAGTCAACATCTATTTCAGCCTCTTGATCATCATCATATTGGTCATACTTGGGTAAATTATCCAAGTAGGGAATGTCATCAAACATGCACATCATATCAGTTGGTTGTTCCTCATCAAGTTGGGATGGAGCTTCATCTTTGTCTGTGTTGTGAATTGAATACATGAAAGAATCATTATTCAAACCATGGTGCCAAGGATGAGCAGCAAATTGTTTGGGAACTATGACATTTTTTTTCTCTGAAATCAATGGACCATGATGTCTTTGGACGACAAACTCATCTTTCCTATTGATCCTCTACATCATATCTTCCATGGCACTGGCCACAATCTCCAATTTAGCTTCTGATGACTTCAACTACTCCTTTTCTTTGTCCTTTAACTTTGACATTTTGATCAGCAAGTTGGTCTCCACATCAACTGCAATGCTCTGCATTTCTTCAAGGCATGCAGTGTTCCTTTCTCTTAATTGGAATGCCATCTTAGGATCAAAGGCATCTGGGAAATGCAAGTGGGATGATCCTGGGGGTGGATTTATATCAACAGACATTGCATGATATACCTTATTGAACCTTGCTAAAAACTATTGTACTGTTTCCCCTGGCTGTCTTTTCAAATGGTCATAGTCTTCCAAGATGAGAAAAACATTTCTCATGATCACCCACCTATCTAAGAAAACTTGCATGAACTGCTGAAAATTTCTATTGCTTGCAGTTGGAAGGTTCTTAAACCAATCTTTAACTCTACCTCCCAAAGACAGGGAAAACATTTTGATGCAGACATCATCATCTTCTACCTCAAAGAGGTCAAGAAAATCCTCCAAACTTTGGATATGCTTTTCAGCAGTAATATTGGCATTCTCTCCATCAAACCTGGGAAGATTATGGATGTAATTGACAAGGAGTTCATGGAGAAAAGGAGGCAAATCTAGAGGCTTTTATCAATATGGGAATTTTTCAAGCACAAGAGATGAAGCAAGGAGCTTACAACCATCCAGAGGTTTAGCAAGAGTAGGAGATAAAGCAGGAGGCTTATGTCTCACTAGGGTTTCTACAGGTGCATTTGGGATGTGCACAGGTGTATGAGTATGTATATAATCTACAATTGGGGATATGATCTCTTGATACCCATTAATTAATAGATGGTCAAAGTAATCTTCAACAATATACTTTTGATCAGGCTTAGAAAAAGACAAGACATAATTGCAGATAAAACCAAAGATGTCTTGAATGCAATTCGAGCTTGAGTACCTGGTCTTTCTAGGATGCTTGGCCATGCTTTAGGTTCTTCCTCCAGTGGAGTCTTTGAGTTTGGCACTGTCTGGAGCTGATTGGAGTCACCAGGTGAATGATCTCAGCCTTCTTGTGTCTGGTCACTGTCCACCATCAGTGATCAAATCTGGAGCTTTGAAGTGTACAATTGGGGAAAGTTCCCTAGTATGGTCACCATTCTGTTAGCACTCTGTAATTTTCCCAAGGCTGAAGAGGCAGTCACAGAGGCAACATCAAAACCACTTCAAGTCTTGGATCTAGCCCTCCAAGACTCAGAGAGGGATTTCTCTGTCTGATATAGATTTGTTTGAAAATAATATTAGGCTAGCTATGCAGAATAGGGTTATGTTCTTCGGGTTTTCTGGTTGAGACAACAAAAGAAGACCATTGGGCTATGGGGTCTGTGACAAGTTTGAAATTGAGCACAGGTATATAAGGTATTTCCACAGGGCAAGGTAATGCAGATGTTGGATTCTTTAGAAATAAAGTGATGTAAAAGAGGAACATACGAGATAATCAACTACAACAAAAAAACATCCAAGAATTTCTTCATTGTAGTATCAGAGGAAAACGTTAAGATTCTTAAAAGCACTGCACAGAGTATCAGGGATAAATTATGCGTTAAATATCCTTTTGAAAATTAGAAAGAGAGAAACATAATTAAGACTAATTAGAATCACATTCGACGAATAAACAAAACTTCACCAATCGTCGACACACATGAATCCTGTGAAAAAGTCCCTTTGTATTCCTGGTGAATCAGAAAAATGTTATAGGGAATAGCCTTCCTTGGCATGAAATCAACAACCTTTACATTAAAAATCATCTCTGAATAAATAGGGGAGATCCCCCAACAATTTTCGAGAGTCGGTTTTAACCGCCTCGGCCAAAAATAGCCACAAATCCCTAAAAATTTGGAACTGCCTGCCATGAAAGATGGGCCTAATTTCTGCGAAAAATGGGTCCGAACAAACATCTTTTCTCTTCAACGCTGACACCTGGAAAAAAACTGAAGGATTTTATTGTATATGGGCATGTGCTGGACAAAAACCTCCTTCAGTTTCACCAAATTCGCCTCCAGCTGGCCGTAACAGCTCCCGCAAAATCAGGATTGTAACGGAAAAGTGAAAATCTGGAAAAAAGGGCCTTGAAGATGGCTTTGATTCTTCTTGCTCGTGGAACCTGTGAAGATACTGAGAGTTTTTTTTTTTCTTCATCCCGTTACGGAGAAAAACCTCTCTCGGTTTCTTAAAATTCATTTTCATTTGCCAAAAAACGACCTCGGACGAAGACATGTTGAACAGGTGAAAATAGGAAAAAAATTGACAAAGGCAATTTTTTTTCGGGATAGGTGGTATTCCGGACCCCCCTTGAGGTGGTAAGGAGTTTTATGGGGGGGGGGTCCGCTGGAATAGGGATCCGACACCTATCCAGGGGGTGGTATTGGAAAACCATCATTCCGGACGCCCCCTCTCGTTAAACTCTGGATGGATAGGGGGGGTCTGGAATTTTTAAAGACCGTTTGATTTATTTGATGTGAATTTGGATGGGGCGTGATGTGTGAAGGTGTGTGTGGAATTTTGGGTGGGGTAGACTTAGGATAACATGTTTTTTTTTAGTTTTTTATTTTTTTTGTTATTTTTTTTTGTTTTAATATTATTTTTATTGTTTACGTTTTTGTTTAGTTCTTTTATTTTTGTTTATTTTTGTTTTATTTATTTATTTTACTAGAGGAATCGGCAACTCGTTGTTCTCGTACTCACGTGACACAGGGTCGATCCCCAGGCGGCTACCACTATAACCCCAGGTGCAACCACCCAGCCCGCAAGAATGGCGCACGAGTAAGTTCGGGTGAGAATCGAACATGAGACTTCATTTTACAATTTTCCTTCCATTTACATGGCACTTGCCAATCCGTCTACACCCGTGCGGGCATTTTGTTTTATTTTATTATATGTTTTGGTTTTTATATTTTGTTTTTTATATTTGTTTTTGTATTTTATGTTTTATATTGTATTTTAATTGTTTTATTACTTTTTTTTATTATATTTTGTTTTTTATTTTATTTTTATTGTTTTGTGTTTGATTTTTATATGTTTTGTTTTTTAATTTGTTTTATTTAATATTTAATTAATCCTAATTAATAACCTTAAACAATCAACTCAATTAGACTAAGTTAATAATTAACTAATAATTTAATAATAATTAATTAATAATTAATCTAATCATTATTCGTTTTTACATTATCCTACTAAAACAACTTTATTGGGCTAACAAGCATTTAGAAAATGCCACTAAACCCTTAACATTATTCGTTTATTATCCTAAGTTTGTTTATTCATGGAGAGGTGATGGGCGAGAGGTAGTCAATGGGGCAAAAGGACAAGGGAGTGAGGGCACATCGTGGATGAAGGATGCAGCAGGGTGATGGGGGATCGAGCGAAATGAATGGAGGGGAGAAACGGGATCAACCGAGCCAAACTTCGTCATCATGAGAGAAAATCCAAATCAACAGTCAAAGAATCGAGTTACCTATGATTATAGGTCCCCAACAAGGTGTCTTCTCTGTTACAAAATTTTTCAATACTCCCATGATCTCCTATTTTAAACCATCCATCTTTGCCTCCAACTTAGCTTCTATCTCTTGTAGTTCATCTTTTGTTACTATCTTCTTTTCTAAATCATTTATGTCCCTACACATTTCTTCAGCTTCATCAAGAGTCCAAGTAGTATTGTATGGAGGCTTATTTGTTGTAGAAGTTCCCTTTTTGGGTGGCATGTTGGCCAAGTATCACTTTTGAACCTTGATTTTGAGGTGGTTCTGCTAGACAATATTTCTTCTGTTGTATCTCCCAAGTTTTGGCCCTTCTAGGTATGATTTTTTTATTTTATGTAGTTCTCTAATATTTCTTTTCTACAATGCCATAGGTCTGATCAAAATTGGATGTGCCAAGTGGAATTTATGGTAACTTCCCCACAACTTACTGATTTTTTTCCTTTCCAAGAGATCTCACTTGTATAGCATGCCTCGTACAAAATAATTGATATAAAATTCTGAAACTCATACCAAACATACTACAGAATGTTCACGATCCAATGAAACTAGTCCAACTCAATTTGGATACTCTAGGAAGAAGTTATGATTTTTTTACCTAAAACACCTTCTTGCGACTAGTCAATAGGACTAGTCAGACACTCTGTCTTACATAGGGTGTATCTACAAATTAAGATGACCCAGAAGATGAAATTTTTACCAAAGATACCTTACTAATTTATGCGAATATCCTCTGGATTTCAGGGTCTGAAATGTTACAAAAAAAAAATTATAGTGAAAATTACGCAATGACTCAGTTTAGGATGATTCCAGAACCCTATCTTGTAGAGGTTGTATCTCCGAAAGTATAAGGCCTCAGGAGGTTAAATTTGAACCCAATGTACCTTGATCCATCTAATAAATATAATCCAAGTCGTTCCTTTTGAAATGTTGTAGAAAACAAGTTATATCGAAAATTCCAAGGTGTCTCAGATGTAGCAGCGAAACCCCAAGACCTTGAACTCTGATACTATATGTTACGAACCAAATATCAATATAGCATAGAAAAACCTCATAAAAAGTACTCAACACCTTGCAAAAGAGATATCTTTAGATAATAATCCTCTTCGAGGGGGAAACCTCCTTTTACCCCACTTAAATGTTCAAGTACACGATGATTCAAAATGAAAATGTCTCCTTGGTATATATAGGAGACTAGGAAGTATAATTACAACTAATGGCCTAAAGCCGACATAAATAAAATAACATTACTAATATAATATGCCCCAATTAAGGGGTAATGAGCAAATATTATGGCTTAACATCTAAGTTCTATGGCCGATGCCTCTACATGCACATGAAATTTCTTTTCCCAGTATGGGAATACTAGTATAGGTGTTGTGACCATTTTTTATTTTAGAGTGTCCAAACCTCACTGATAGTACTCATTCCACTGGAATTTACTATCCTTCTTTAACAATTTCTCCATCGACGCAATGATCTATGCATACCGTTTTATGAATTTCCTATAGTAGCTTGTGTATCCCAGTGTTTCTCTCAATTGACGTACTAATTTGGTTGGTGGTAAGTTAACAATGAATGCAACCTTTGCAGGATCCACCAATAGCCATGGTTTATAGACTATATGTCCCAATAATATTACAAAAGGTGTCCCAAAGATGTTCTTCTTGATATTTAAGGATATCTGACACTGCATGCATATTTCCAACATCAGACTTAACACCTCTACATGATCTTTCAACAGATTGTAGACTGTCCAATCATCCAGATATACTTTTAAAAATCGATGGATGAATTATTTGAAGGAAACTATGACTACCCTTGAGAATAAAATTGGTGCATTATTCATCCCAAAAGGAATCACTATGTACTGGTAGGATCCCCATTCTATGGAAAAAGTGGTCTTGTACTTGTCTTCTGGAGCTATCTTGATATGATGGTAGCCTGAGAATCCATCTATGAATGAGTATGCTTCCTGGCCTCCTACATTCTATAATACCTCATTTGTGAAAGGGGTGGGAAAAGGGTCATGTAGGCAAGCATCATTCAAATTTCTTAGATCGACACATATCCTTATGCCTCCTTTCTTATTCTCCTGAACTACAATAGGGATTATCCATTATGATTCTTCTACTGGTTCGATGATTCCAACTTCCAACATTCTGTCAATTTCTACTTCTACTTTTTTCTTATATATTGGGTTCAGTCTACATGGTCGCTGTCTGACTGATCTAGCCTTAGGTTTGAAGGGTATATTCATCTCTCCTAGCTCTCATGTTACTCCTTTCATCTCTATAAAGTTTTTTGGGAATAGGTAATTGTACTCGCACAACAACTCTGTTATTCTTTCTACTATTTGTTCATCCCATTAATATCCAATACCGACCATTTTGGGATTATAATTTGTCCCAATATTTACTTTCTTCACCTTGATTGGTGCAACAAATACTTATGATTCGAGAGATGAACCTTCCACCTCTCTTTCTCCTTCAATTTCTGTAATTTGAATGTTGTGTCGGTCATCTTCATCTGGTGCCTCTTCTTGCACATGATAGCATGACAATAGTCCTTTCACTATCTGTCTATTCTTTTGTTGATACTCTGTTATAAGTTCAACCTCTGGTTTCTTAATAAATATCACCCCTATGATTTTTTTGAGTACTGAATCAATGTTGGGTTTCTCATGTTCAAATGAGAAAGTGACTATAAAATTTTGATGTAATTTTGTCCATTTTGCAATGCCTTTGCACAATTCCTATTCTACATACCAGTTCATTGGAATTCCTTCCAATGTGTGAATGAAGTGATGAGGCCATTCTTTTGGTGGTGTCATTTTCCATACCATTTTGGACTTCTCCAAGTGTTCTTCTAGTGCCCCCTGTCCATAATATCTCTACAGTTCATTGCATCCCCATTTTGCACCGAATCTGATGCGTAGTAATCGCTTACATCGGTACCAGTCCTTGACTGTCTCTTTGTGCGCACCCAAACATCTTGCAGGTGTTTCCTTTAGTGCTATGTCGAGAGCTAAGAGCCATTGATTTTCTAACACTTCATATTCATATCTTTTTAGGAATTATTCTAAGTCAGTCACCCCATGAAAAATGGGAGGTTCTCTTATCTCTTTACCTACCCATCTTACTGCACGGTCTATTCTTGTACACCTTCTTGTGGTTACTTCATGTAATATCTCCTTCCAATTTTCCAACCTTGTATCTGAGTCTGAAGCACATGATGTGATACTTCTCCAACTAAGTACCCCATCTGTAGTTGCATTCACATAATATTCTTCTCATGCGGTGGTTCTGTATAACTGATTTATTTCCTCTAGGTCGAAGCAAGTGGGTTCTACAAACCTTTATCCTTATGATGGGTCTAGTGGTGCAATGAATCTGTATTTTCCTGACTCAAATGTCATATTCCTTGTATTCAAATTGACTATTTCATGGTTTTCAAACACCCAATCCAAGCCAAGAAATGATGGATACAGTGTTGTGCCATCAACTATTTCTATCACTTCAAAATCATCTTTAGTGCACACTCCATCCAAATCTACTGTCACACCCTTTAAATTTCCAATTGGCAGAACCCTGTGTTGATTTGTGAGTTTCAGCCGAACATGTGAATATCCTAATGTGGGATTTCCCATACATTTCCATGTATTCTTGGGTAACACATTTAGTTCAGAGCCTAAATACAATATAATATCCCCCATGTTGAAATATCCAATGTTGTAATTTAATCTAAACTCTCTACTTTTCCTCCTCCTTGAATGCAAGTGATTAATTGTTTTCTTCTCTATATTTCTCGCCATGTCTGTGTTGCATATTTCTAACATATTTTGCAATACTTTAACAGATGAAGGATCATTTAGTATTTTAACACAAGATTGCAAAAAATCCTTTATGGTACTTACTTGTCCTACGGGTTGTGCTTCCTTAGTGTGATCCAGTGATGAATGAATATCATACGTTGGTACGCCCTGAGTATGTTGTGCAGTCGATATAGATGCAATTTATGGCTTCCAAAATTCTTGTCAGGATTGCTTGAATCTCTCCTTATCATTTTGTGCATAAAAATGCTTCTGTAATTTGGAATTCTTCTTCACCCATTGGTGTTGTGCTAGTTCTTGTATTACTGCATCATCTCTAATCTTATTTCCTCCACACGTAACTATGTTGATGTTTCTTCCATCATTCCTTGCTTTGACATAAATCCATTGAACATTTTGATTGTTTTTATTCCTCTTTTCCTGGATCTTCCCCAATAGTGTTGGACAATATTTTGTCTCATGATCTAATGCGTGACAATACATACATGTCACAGGTGGAAGTGGACATTCTCTTGCATAGTGTCCTAGTTTTTGAAAGTTATGTCATACCACCGGTCCTCTGCCTCTTCCAAATCCTCCTCTATCTCGTCCTCCACCTTTATAGCCATCTTGATCTCCTCGTGGGGTGTTGTAATGAGGTACCTGATTATACTACACAGGGTTATACTGTGTATGCGCAGTATTGTACTCTATCTATGCAGTGTTATATTGCTATGGTGCAGTTTTATATGGGGTTGGTACTTGGTTAAGTTGTGGTGCAACTTGCCCTATCATCATTTTTGTCTCTACCCTATAGGTGTCTGATGTTCTTTCCCTCATCAACTCCATTGTCTTGTAATATTTATCATCATGGCCCACTGACTTGCAAAAGTTACAATATGAACTCTTAGGTATTGTTTGGTATTTTTGCATCATTGGAACATGATATGGATCATGCTCTTATTTCTTACAGATATCTCACCATAGTCCTCCCATTAGAAGTGGGTTTGGCAGTCCTGTTGCCATGTACTACGTGAAATTTGGGCATTCATTCTTGTGGTGTCCTTCTATCCTACATGTGGTACACCAAACAACTTCTCTTTTTTCCTTACTCCTATTCTGGTTCAGTTGAAATGTTAAATTCTTCAGATCCTCCTTCAGCTCCTTTATTTTTGGATCTGTCTTCTAATATTGGTTCTCTTCTAGTTGTAAGGCTTCCTGTAAAGCCTATTCCTAAGTTTGAAACTTATGTTGTCTCAAAGGGTATTTCAAGTGTGGTAGCAGAGAATTCACAAATAGATGTCTATGTTGCATATATGTCATGACATACTTCATATTTCACTTCAATCATTTGAATCTATGGTCAATCTCCTAGACAGACTCCCCTAGTTTCTATTTGATCTCTATCATCTCATTCATGTATTGATCCTCTGAGATAGGTTTCTGGAATTCATTTATTAGTAGATTCTTGATATCCAAAATGATTCTGGTTATTTTGGTAACCTGATGGTGGGATCATGTCATGCCATTCTGAATGATGAAATACTACCTTTGCGTAGTGTATATCCTTGATGAATGATTCTTGAACTAGCTCCCCTAGTTGTTTCTCCCTGTGTAGATGTACATCCTGCGGCATTTCTTCTAATGAAATTCGGTTGTGTAAAGGGTGGTGTTATCTCTGGTGTATTGGTCACACATGGGTTTATGGGTTCCACACTGACACTGATATGGATAGGAGTTCTGCCTACGGTTCCTGCCCTTGGACATATTGTCTTCCTTTCATATGTCATGCACATGATTTCCTCAATCTTCTCCACATCCCAAAGATCCTCTACCTCTTCTTCATCACTTTCCAAGCCTTCCCTCATGGCTATGGATCTCTTCTTATTGTTCAACCTGTATTGGTAGGGTGCTCCACTACACATTCTTCCAGTTCTTTCCATGATATTATTGATCTGGTCTTTCTCCATCATGATTGGATCCAATACCTCCTCCTTCTTTCCTTTATCCATATCTTCCTCCATTTCTCCATCTCTTGTCAGTGCTTCCCCCCTTCCCCCATGCATGCAGGGTAGTTTAGTTGTTTGATGCGATTGAAATTACACCTTTTTTATACAGTAACATCTTGATGGAAGTATACAATGATCTGATATACCTACCTCTAGGTCCCTTTAGAAACTCTTGCTCTGTTGCGATGTAAGACTTCACGGTATCTACTACAAATTCTATAATAAATCCTACAACAATGTTGTCTAACCAGAAATCTACTGTGCGTGTAAATTTATTGTCAACTTGTTGTAACTGCACGATCTCCACAAAATTACACTCTAGCTGCATGATTCGATTTGTAGGGTGGTTGTCTTTCAGCCTTAATATCCACTCCTGCAACACATGCAGGAAATCACAGAAAAACACTTCATGCAAGTCACTAAATACGTACTTGTACACATATTTGCGTGGTGTTAACTTTAAGTTTATTTTATCTTTCTGTGAAAATTCCAGCTCCTTTGTTTTCAACCAGCTCTCCATCTCTGCCTTCATTGGGTTCCATGGTCTAAACATCCCCTTTTATATTCTCTGTATTTTAGCGTTTCCTCATGAGATATGACAATCTTTTCATGATTCTTCACCATATCTCATTCACTCAATCTCATTTTGTTCCATCCGGAAACAGAACCATTCATTGGTTACTTCTCTCTTGCTACCTTTCTTGAGTTGACCCAGGTTCAAATCTACCATGGTTTCCAACAAAATCCCTTTAAAACTATCAACCCCTCTGGTAAAATGGAAGGAAGCACAGTACATAGAGTGCACTGCACAGTCTCACCTGAGATAGTTCTATGGGTGGATGCAACGCTCAAGTTCTTGCAACCTGGGAATGAGTGGGGATCTGGGACTAAACTCCATGATCTTCATTTGTTACTTTAACATTCAACTTATATTGAATACCCTATCATTCTTATTCATGCATGTAAAATAGCATATCTAACTATTCATTCACACATTTGTCTAACATATAATCATTGTTAGTAAAGGAAATGCACGATATTCAATCACATAACACATTATCCACCATGGTTCACCCCTCATGGGATACATCCATAAATATTTGGTTGCTCTTCTCTTTTATTACAGTGTTTCCAAAACTATAGTGTCATGCACATTACAACTCTCTATCAAACAATTCGAGATCTACAATGAGGTAGAATAGATCACACCAGGATCCTCATCCTGTGATATAACCCTCAATATCTACCTTATTTCCTCTCCTCGACTGAATTTATTACAACCCATATCATATTTACAGTCATTCTGTCTTGAAACGACATAGTAACAATGACCAACATCAACCACTATTGAACCATATCCGAACGAAAACTATAAAAACAACCACTACTGTACCATATCTGAACAACAACTACAACAACAACCAGCCCACCCTATACCTCCTAGGTACCTATTTATACATATTTTTATCTTACCAACCATTAAATTCTCTTACCAAAACCCTAACCCTATAATGGCTAGGTCTTCTTGCATGCGTTCCTCGCATGATTTTCTCTTTTGCATGTATGTTTGTCTTGCACATACTTCTTTCCTTGCATGCACACATGCCTTACACGTGTTGCTTTTCCTGCATGCGTGTCTATCTTACACGTGCTTCTTTTCTTGCATGCACATCTGCCTTACACGTGTTTCTTTTCATCAAAACTGGGCCTGCACCCAACACTCATGAACAAGTTTTTTTGGCCCTTCTCGCGCAATTTTGTGCTAGTATTCTTTGATGATATCCTCATTTATAGAAAAAACTAGGAAACACATTTGGAACATGTTGATAAAGTTGCCCAACAAATCTGGGATAACTAGATATTGTTCCTCAATGTTTCAAATACATGTGTTTACCTTCTTTAGTGGAATAATTGGGTCACATATTTAGTTAGGAGGTGTGAGTGGATCCCAAGAAAATTTAGGCAATGAATAATTGACCATGCATAATGAGTCTAAAAGTTTTATGTGGTTTTTTAGGAGTTATGAGATTATATCAAAGTTTGTGAAGAATTATGGGTGAATTGTAGCTCCATGAACTTCCCTATTAAAAAATAATTCCTTTGTATGAAATGTTGTCACAAATTAGGCCTTTTCATATTTAAAGGGATGATCCATGTGTACTACACATGACTTAATGTGCCTAATTTTTCTAAGACTTTTTTCTTGGAATGTGACACCTTTGGAAGAGATCTTGGAGTAGTGTCGATGAAAGAGGGGTACCCATTGACATTCACTAGTAAAAAATTGTGATGATTGTTTTTGGTAAATCCCAACTATGAGAAAGAAATAATGGCCATCCATCATGTAGTTGATAATTGGTTCTTGTATTTACTAGGAGGCACTTCTAGATCAAGACATATCGTCATAGTTTGAATTATTTTTTGGAACAAAGCTTCTCATCACTAGAGGAGAACAAGTGGGTCACTAACATGATAAATTGGTATTATAAGATCATGAATCAAAATGGAAAAGAGAATGTAGTGTGTGATGCTTTTAGTAGAGGAAATACAGGAAGGATCTCTCTTTTTTTTTATCCTTACTAGTAACCAATTGGCTTGTAGAGGTATGAAACAAATGGTTGGCTAATGAAATGTTGGTTCATCTCATCCAAAGACTTTAATACAATTCCAACCCCACTACATGATATACTTGGTATTTTGATACCTTGTGGTATAAAGGGTACATTTTTCTAGTGCATAATTCTTCTTTAAAACAAAGAGTGTTAAATTAGTTGCATTCATACCTTATAGTGGGTCAATCTAGCTTTGAAAAATCCTATGAATGATATAATCACTCTTTCTTTTGAGAATGCATGAAAAAGGAAATCCATAATTTTATAGATAAATGTGTATCTTGTCAAATGAAGTACAAAAGTTGAAAATTGAACACCCTAAGGGCATTGCAACCATTATTGATCCTAGCCACTATTTGGATTGACATTTCCATGGATCTTATAGTGGGCCTCTTGAAATATGGAAACAAATTGGTCATCATAGTGGCAGCTAATTTTCTTTCCAAATATACTCATTTTTATGCCTTACAACACCCATTTACACCCTCCATAGTGGCCCAAGTATTCATGGATTGAGTTTTTAAGTTACATGTTAGGCCCACTTCCTTTGTGTTAGATTGTGATCACACCTTCATTAGTAAACTTTGGTAGGAGTTTTTTAAACCACAAGGCACACTTTAAACATGATCACATATTATCATCCTATTGATTTCAAGGAATGTCCTTTCAAAAGTAAGGGGTACTTCCCGATGCATGGTCCTAATTAGATTGTGCACCATTTGGTTTAGGAGACCCATCTAGATTCTAGCTCGACTGCCATTACTGGGTTTGAGGGGTGGTTGGATGGTTGTGAATGTTATGGAATTGTAAATACAATATAAATAAGTGCATAAATAAAATCTAATCTACCCTATCCTAGCTAGAAGAAACTATGGTAACCAAATGAGTAGCTATTAATGAAGCTAATCCTTGAAAATAACTTCTTCTAGTTAGTTGGTAGGAAGAAACAAGGTTAGAAAACACATGCATACAAATAACATAAATGGATTATTTTAAGTCAAGGAATTACATACATAAACTACTCATCATCTCAGGACAAAATATAACAAAGAGTAAGAAAAGATTCAATAACGATTTTGATTTGCAAAATAACAATCTATAAGCAAAAGGACATTCTTACAACACATGTAAATGGCATATAATTTTTTAAAAGTATTTTACAACAAGATACCATCTGCAAGAGTTCTGTCTAACAAAAATGGCCATGAGGTATTCTCAACATTAATTCTCAAAGTATTTTGTGAATATACAATGCTTGAAGTGTCCCTTCAAAATGGGCCTCTTCCTTTACTTATAGTAGTTTGAGTAACTATTGATAGTGTCTTATTGAATCATGCAAGAATAAGTTACGAGTCTCTTCATCTCCCCTTTATCAAATTCTATTGATAGGTGTTAGTGTTGATTAATTGGGTTGGTTGTCATTGATGTCAACCCTTGAAAAAAGTCTAGTAGCGAATTTCAGTAGCACAATGGTTTGGGTAATGGACCCAAGTTTGTTTGATGGATAATGGTACAATTTTTGAGATATTTGTAGGTAATACTATTCCATATGGATAGTACATGTCATGCCATTTCCAGTGGCATGTGGAAGGTCACATAACTCCTCACGGTTAGAGAGTTATGACCATGTGAAGTTGGAGAACCCTCATGAGTCATCTAGAAGCCCCTAAAATTCAAAGTGTTTGCAAAAGAAATTATTTAAATAATAAAGTGAATGGAGAAATCCCTAAAATAAGAAAAGTGGAATGCTACATGAAATTATAAATAAGAGGCAAGGCTCTCTCATTTAATCACATTTGAACACATTGGATATCTTTTGTCGTGTAAGGCTTATTGCAAGTACTCATTGATACATCTGAAGTTGCGAAAGTATGAGGTAGTACAAAGGGTTGATGATGAAAGTATCAGAATTACAGTGAATACAAAAAACACTAATTTATGAGGCATACACAGGCTGGCAGTGTATTAGGGTGCGTACATACAAGGGCTGATAGTGTATTACGGTGCATACGTATGCGACCTGCCAGTGTATTAGGGTGCGTACATGTTGGTAAAGCCATGTAAACTTGAAAATATGAATATGTAGAGGTTCTATATTTTGAGATCAAGCTCCCAGGAAGGTTTATACTACTCAGATACATTAGATCTATCCATTGGTTCAAAATGTATGTCTTATTTATATGAATAGTTGTATTTTGATGTATGCATGAGAAATGGTTATGGAGATTTGAGAATTCTCCCTAGAGAGACTAGTGGATGCATGGGATCTTATGTATAAGTCAGATCTACATAAATACAGTGTTGGTATATTTATCATTGATACTTCTTGTTGAGGAACATCTTGTATTTCTTGGCATATGGCTAAGGTTTTTTGTGGTATATGGTTGAGAGCTTGTATTGGTTGATGTATTAAGAGGATGAATATCAAAAAGGGTTTGAAGTCTAGATCATGTGAGGGATATTATACTTATTTATGATTACACACACTTATGGCACATGACTAGAGAGAGATATGTATGAGGATGCATGCATAGGGTACATATATAGTCTGGATACAGTGATAGGTTACAGATCTAAGTGAAAGAAGTTACACAGGGTCAGAAGTTTTCAGAAGAAAGAAAACCCTAGTTTTCATAAGGCATATGTAGGTTGCATAAAAGTTTGGTCGTGAAAATACATGGGTTTCATAATAGATAGGGCATGTAAATACGTGTGTTGCAACACTTCAGGTCGCATAGATGTTGTATTTTGTTGATACATGTTCAGTTAAGGTACAGATCGATTATAGGGAAGTTATACAGGTTGGTTGCACATAAGTGGTATAGATTGATACAATTATACAGTGGTATATCTCACAGGGATAGTCTAACAGTGGTTCCATCATTCTACTTCTACTTCATGGCGGTTGGACGGAGCAAGGATAGGTGGTTGTATCCACCTTCCAGTTGTAGTAGGAGAACATAGGGGGTTGTAGCCTCCTCTTGGTTGCAGACAGAGAATTGAGGAGTTGGAGCTTCCCTCAAGTTGTAGCCTGAGAAACTAGGGGGTTGGAGCCTTCTTCCAGTTGCATATAGAAAACAAAGGAAGTTGGTGCTTCCAATGAATGTAATTCTTCAAGACATATAAGAAAAATAATTTTGTGGTTTTCTCCTGCTTTGGGTTTCCATGTAAAAACGCTGGTGTACTGTGTATGTGTGTGATTGATCGTTTGTTCATTGTTTATTTACTCTGTAAATATTGAATGATAATGCTACATTGATATAAAACTTGCATTTTATGGTGAAAAAGGATTAGATCTCTCTATTACTGATTCACCCCCCCTCTCAGTAGTCCAACAATTAGTATCAAAGCAGGTTCCTTCAGAAATCAGTTTAACGAATGAAAGTTAGATCATGGAGAGGAGAAACATGTATAAAAATAGAATACCACAGTTTGATGGACATAAGTATGCATTTTGGAGCATAAGGATGAAGACATATATACAGGCACATGGATTTGAAAATTGGAAATCAATTGTAGATGGATACATAGCACCAACAGTTCCACCGAAAAATGACAAAGCAATAAAACTCATTCAGAATAATTCCAAATCCACAAATTCACTTTTGAATGGTCTTGGAGAATGAATATTCACCAAAGTTGCACATTGTAAATATGCTAAAGAGATTTGGGACAAACTTTAAAATATTTATGAAGGAGATTCAAAAGTCAAAGAAGCAAAGATTCAAACTTACAGAGGTTAGTTCGAACAAATAAAAATGAAGGAAGATGAGAATATTGCAGCTTAATTTTTATGAGTCGATGAAATAGTAAATGAAATCATGGGATTGGGAGAAGAAATAAAAGAATCTTTAATTTTTCAAAAGGTACTAAGATCTCTTCCTATGAGATTTGACCCTAAGATATCATCACTAGAAGAAAGAGAAGATTTGAACTCAATAAGCATGGACGAACTACATGAAATCATCACAACATATGAAATGAGAACTGAACAAGAAAATCTAGATATGAAAGAAGCATCCTTCAAAGCATCCAAAAATTTAAAGCAAGAGGGAAAGCAAAAAGAAAAAGAACATAGAAGCAGAAGTGACATCTCGAAATATGATGAAGAAGCCACCAACTTTGTCAAAATATTGAACAAGGGAACCAACGACAAGTATAGAGGTAAGCTTCCTTTGATTTGTTTTAATTGTGATGGTATTGGTCATTTTTCTAAAAAAAATCCTCATAAGAAAAAGAGAAATGATGAAGGTGTTAAGAACCAAATATCAATATAGCATAGAAAAACCCCAGAAAAAGTACTCAACGCCTTGAAAAAGAGATAATTTTAGATAATAAGCCTCTTCGAGGGGGCAACCTGCTTTTACCCCACTTAAATGTTCAAGTACAAGATGATTCAAAATGAAAATGTCTCATTGGTATATATAGGAGACTAGGAGGTATAATTACAACTAATGGCCTAAAGCTGACATAAATAAAATAACAATACTAACATAATATGCCCCAATTAAGGGGTAATGAGCCAATATTAGGGCTTAAAATTCCCCTCCCCTTGAGACAAGTGTCGTCCACAACGCTTGAGTAACTCTGGATGCTTCTGTATAAAAGTCTCATCTTCCCAAGTGGAATCTTCAATTGGTAGTTTCCTCCATTTAATGAGATACTCTTAAATGGATCTATTCCTCAGCCGGCGAATTCTTGTGTCAGTGATCGCTTCAGGCTCCAATATGATTTTTCCTTCCTCGTCAAGTTGTGGAAATATAGTTTGAACTGGGATCTTGTTGCCTATAACCTTCTTTAAGCATGAAACATGGAAAACTGGGTGTACTCGTGAAGATGCAGACAACTCCAATTTGTATGCCATAGTACCAATATTTTGCAACACCTTATAAGGGACATAGTACTTTGGTGATAATTTATTATCCTT
>ML780219.1:351828-377409 GCA_009831015.1 Picea engelmannii | reverse complement strand
ACTTAAATGTTCAAGTACAAGATGATTCAAAATGAAAATGTCTCCTTGGTATATATAGGAGACTAGGAGGTATAATTACAACTAATGGCCTAAAGCCGACATAAATAAAATAACATTACTAATATAATATGCCCCAATTAATTCCCCAAGGTGTAGGATAGTCGGTGATAGAGTGTGTTGTTAATCCACTCCGTGTTGAAAAGTCACCGGTTCAAAACCTGCGGGGACAAAAAATCCAACCATGTTAAGGGTTGGTGTGGCTCAGGCCAGGTGCGATTCCTGGGTGATTTTGATGGCTTAGATTCCCCTGAGTCATGTTTTCTAAAGCCACAGGTTAATCCCGATGCCAATAGGTTCGGCCACATTAACAAACAAAAAAAATAATATGCCCCAATTAAGGGGTAATGAGCCAATATTAGGGCTTAACAGAAGGTTACTGAAATAGAAAATAAAAAAAATAATGGAAAAATAACCACAAAGAAAGTTTTTAAGAAAAACTTATGCACCAAAGAAGACATCTCATCATGAGATAAAGATGAAGTCAGTGACAGTGAGACAAAAAGAGTTCTTTTTATGGTAGTAGAAGACTTTGATAAAGAAGACTATGAAAAAGAATATGAAGAGGCCAAAGAAGAATATGAAGAAGCAGAGGTTGACTACCGAGAAGAATTGTTGTGTGCCATAGAAGTTATCAAAAGAGAAAAGAAGAAAAACAAGAAACTACAAGCGAAACTAGACAAGAAAGAAGAAACTCAGGAACTAGAACAAATGATCACAGATTTGAAGGTTTAAATTGAATAAGATAAAAGAATTGAAGAAGAAATCAAATAACAACTAGAAGGAAGAGACAGGATCATTGAAAATTTGGAAGCATATATTGTCACATTAAGAAAGGATCTTCAAAAGAAAAATATGCAGAACAACTCAAAAGTTTTGAATGACATTATTAGCAATCAAAAACCTCATCATCACAAGTCCAGACTTGGATACAATTAGGCAGAAAATGGATCAAGATACAAAAAAAAAGAACAAGGAACATATCCAAAAAGCTATGTAGAAACAATCAGAGGGGATAGGAAGGTCTACAAATAAAATTATAGGGACACTCCTCCACCGAGAAGATTCAAATTTCAGAAACAATGACTGACAAGGATAGATAAGCCGCACGAAGAAGAAGGATTCATAAGAGTACCTCCTTTTAGAATATATTCAACTCCCAGGTATCAAACTATATTTTTTGGTTTATGTTATGCATCTAATATTTTTGGACATAAAGCTGTGAATTGCAGACCTAACAACAGGAACATAAACAACTTTGAAAGTCATACACAAAAGGGTTATCCAAGAAGGCCTAGTGAAAGAAAGAGAATAAGTTACAAAAAGTTTGAATCTTTGAGAACTGGAGTGGAATGCTACAAATGTAACAACTTTGGACACATGGCCAAAGATTGCAGAATGACAATCCCTCCTAGCGAACCACAAAAAAACAACAAAAGTCAGAGACATGAATCTCAGAAAAGGACATGGAAAATAAAGCAGAATCAGTACAAAAATGAAGAATTCACACTCGCTCTACAAGCTAATAAAAAAAAACGTGGTTGGTATGTTGACAGTGGTTGTTCAAAACACATGACAGGTGATAGAGATAGGTTTCTTACATTAATAAAGGAAAGAGATGGATCAGTCTTCTTCGGAAATGATGATTCAACTAAAATCATTGGAAAAGGCACAGCCATAATTAGGAACAAGAATACCAAGATAGAAAATGTTCTACTAGTAGAATATATGAAACATAATATTCTAAGTGTAAGTAAAATGTGTGACCAAGGTCATAAATTTACTTTCGATTCACAAAAGTGCGAGATAAGAAAATAAGGTTCAAGAAAATTTATTGCAACAACTGCGACAACTTCAAGCAACATATATGTATCAGGTGAAATTGGAAATGAAAAGTGTTTCCTAGGAAAGGAAGATGAAAGTTGGCTATGGAACAAAATAATGGGTCAGATACATTTTTATAAACTTGTCAATGTCAACAAAAAGGAAGCAGTTAGAGAAATTCCCCAAATCATGGAACCATCCAACACTTTATGCAAGAATTTCCAACAAGGAAAGAAAACAAAGATCAGGGTCAAATCAAAGGAATATTCAATAAGAATACCACTGGAAATTGTGCACACTGATCTATTTGGACCAACTACAACAAAATGTTTAAAAGGTGAGAAATACTTTATGTTATTAGTTGATGATTATACAAGAATGATTGCAGGTTTCTTCCTCAGGAATAAGTCAGAAGATTTTCAAAACTTCAAGGTCTACATGGAAATGGTTGAAAATGAAATAGATTCAAAAATCAAATGCTTGAGATCTGAAAATGGAGGAGATTTCACTTCAAAGGAATTTATGGACTACTACAGCAGGCATGGAATAAAAAGACAATTCTCCATTGCTAGGACACCTCAAGAGAATGGAGTTGTTGAAATAAAGAAGAAGACAATACAAGAAATGGCTCAAACAATGCTAATGGATTCCAAATTGACAGATATATTTTGGACACATGCAATGAATACAACAATTCACATTAAAAAAAGAGTAATGCTTAGAAACAACACTGACAAAACTCCCTATGAGCTATGGAAAGGAAGACCAACAAATGTATATTACTTCAGAGTTTTCAAAAGAAAATGCTACATCAAAATAGAATATGGAAGAATGATAAATTTTGACTCTCATGTGGACAAAGGAGTACTTTTTGGTTACTCAATCACAAGGAAATAAAACAAGTGTTACAACCTAAGATTGAACAAAGTTGTGGAAAGCATCAACGTAACAATTGATGAAATAGGTAGACAAGAATTAAAGGAAGAAGAAAATGAATCAATGGAACAACTTTATGAAGAAGAAGCCAAAGATGAAAAAGAAGTAGAAAAATAAGATGAAGAGAATCCGACAGAAGCAGAAGAGCAAGTTCAACAAGTGCCTCCAAAGACACCTAGCAAACAAGTGTAGAAGAATCATCCTTCAGATCAGATTATTGGAAACAAAGATGCAGGATTTGAGACTAGAATAAGAATCTGTTCACCAAAACAAACACCCCTAGCACTCTCATCTATGATTGAACCAAATAGTTTTGAAGAGGTGAGAAATGATGGATTTTGGAATAAGGCCATGGATGAAGAATTGGATCAAATAGAAAAAAATGACACATGGGAATTGGTTCCAAGACCAAAGAATAAGAATGTGATCGACACAAAGTGGGTATACAAAATAAATTGAATAAAGATGGAGAGGTTACAAGGAACAAAGCTAGATTGGTATGTAAAGTATATGCACAGGTTGAAGGAATCGACTTTGAAGAGACATTTTCCAGAATGGAAGCAATATGGTTTCTCTTAGCTTATGCATGCTCCAAAAATATTAAAGTGTATCAGATGGACGTGAAATCAACTTTTCTGAATGAAGAACTTGAATAAGAAGTCTACATTGAACAACCATAAGGATTTCATTTGTCATAGAATGAATATTATGTGTGTAAATTGAAGAAGGCCTTGTATGGTCTAAAACAAGCTCTTATAGCATCATACTCTAGACTGGATAAATATATACAACATGAAAGGTTCAGAAAAGGAAGTGCAAACAACAACCTCTACATCAAGATAACTCAAGATAGTATTTTATTAATTGAAGTTTATGTTGATGATATTATTTTTGGAAGTATTGATGACAGGTTAAGCTAGAAATTTGCAAAGGACATGCATAATGAATTTGAAATGTCATTACTTGGAGAACTATCCTTCTTTCTTGGTCTTCAAATATGTCAAAGCAATCAAGGAATTTTTATTTCTCAAACAAAGTATATCAGAGAAATGCTAAAGAGGTTCGGAATGGAAGATTGCAAAATAGTTATCACTCCCATGCAAACCAGTTGCAAGTTGAGAAAAGATGATGATTCAAAGTCTACAGATAAGAGCCAATACAGGTCAATGATTGATAGCCTACTATGTGTGAAAACATCTAGACTATATGTAAGGCAGACAGTTGGACAAGTGGCATGATTTCAAGCAACACCAAAGGAATCACATCTATTAGCAGTGAAGAGGATTTTCAGATATCTCAAAGGAAAAAAGGAGTTTGGATTATGGTATCCAAAAGGAAACAATATATCACTTATTTGCTACACAGATGCAGATTGGGAAGGTTGCATTGATGACTGAAGAAACACTAGTGGAGAAGCGTTCTACTTGGGTGACTTCTTAGTATCATGGCTAAGAAAGAAACAATAATTAGTATCCTTATCTACAACCAAGGAAGAGTATATTGCAACAAAATCTTGTTGTACATGGGTTCTATGGATGAAACAAACTTTGACATATATACATGTTGAGTATGATGAGCCCATTCCAATCTATTGTGATAATACAAGTGCCATCAATATCTCAAAGAACCCGGTGATGCACTCCAAGATGAAGAACATTCCAATAAAGTATCACTTTCTACGAGAAAAGGATGTATAGAATAACATCAGAGTTGAATATGTTGGCACAAAAGAACAAGTGGCAGACATATTTACAAAACCGCTTCTAAGAGAAGCCTTTGAGTATCTTCGCCAGAGACTCTGAGTAATTTCTACTCCAAAATGAATGCTTTTGAATTCTTATCTTATGTGTCTTAGATGTACACGAGGAAGAACCATAAATAGGACAATTCAAGTCGGGAGATCAGTTTCAAGAAGAGTTCATTCAGGGGGAGCATCCACGGATGAAAAGATACCTTTTCCATTGATGACAAAGGGGGAGAAAGTTATTAGATGCAGAGCATAGAGGCATGGTTCTTGGGGGAGCATGAGTGATATGACTTCAATATTGCATCAGAGTGTTTCCATCAATGCCAAAGGGGGAGATTGTTGATTAATTGGGTTGGATGTCATTGATTTCAACCCTTGAAAAAAGTTTGATAGCGAATTTCGGTAGAAAAATGGTTTGGGTAATGACCCCAATTTTTTTTTATGGATAATGGTATGGGTTTTGAGATATTTGAAGGTAATAATATTCCATATGGATAGTACATGTCATGCCATTTTCGGTGGTATGTGGAATGTCACATAAATCCTCATGGTTAGAGAGTTATGGCCATGTGAAGTTGGAAAACCCTCACGAGTCATCTAGAAGCCCCTAAAAGTCAAAGTGTTTGCAAAAGAAATTATTTAAATAATAAAGTGAATGGAGAAATCCCTAAAATAAGGAAATAGGAATGTTGCATGAAAGTATAAATAAGAGGAAAGACTCTCTCATTTAATCACACTTGAACACATTGAATATCTTTTGTTGTGTAAGGATTGTTGCAAGTACTCATTGATACATATGAAGTTGCGAAAGTCTAAGGTAGTATGAAGGGTTGATGATGAAAGTCTCGGAATTAAAGCAAATATAAAAAACCCTAATTTCTGAGGCATACGTGGGTTGACAGTGTATTAGGGTGCATACATACATGGGCAGACAATGTATTAGGGTGCATATGTACACGAGATGACAGTGTATTAGGGTGCGTACATGTGGGTAAAGCCATGGACACTTGAAAAGATGAAGATGCAGAGGTTATATATTATGATATCATGCTCCCAGGAAGGTCTCCAGTGCTCATATACATTACATCTATCCATTGGTTCACAAGGTATGTCTTATTTCTATGAATAGTTGGATTTTGATGTACGCATGAGAAATGGTTATGGAGATTTGAGAATTCTCCCTAGAGAGACTAGTGGATGCATGGGATCTTCTGTATAAGTTAGATCTACATAAATAAAACATTGGTATATTTATCATTGATACTTCTTTTTGAGGCACATATTGTATTTCTTGGCATATGGCTAAGGTTTTTTGTGGTATATGGTTGAGAGCTTGTATTGGTTGATGTATTGAGAGGATGAATATCATAAAGGGTTTGAAGTCTAGATAATGTGAGGGCTATTATACTTATTCATGATTACACACACTTATGGCACATGACTAGAGAGAGATATGTATGAGGATGCATGCACAGGGTATAGATATAGTCTGGATACAATGACATGTTACAGATACAGTCTAGATATAGTGACATGTTACAAATATAAGTGAAATAAGTTACACATGGTCAGAAGTTCTTAGAAGGAATAAAACCCTAGTTTTCAAAAGGCATATGCAAGTTGCATAACAGTTTGGTCGCATACATACGCGAGCTTCATAAAAGAAAGGGCACGTACATATGCATGTTTCAACACTACATGTGACATAAATGTTGTATTTTGTTGATACATGTTCAGTTCATGTATAGATTGATTACAGGGAAGTTGTATAGGTTGGCTGCAGGTTAGTGGTACAGATTGATACAATTGTACAGTGGTATATCTCACAGTGATAGTGTGACAGTGTTTCCATCATTCTACTTCTACTTCAGGGAGGTTGGACGTGACAAGGATAGGTGGTTATATCCACCTTTCGGTTGTAGCCGAAGAACATAGGGGGTTGTAGCCTCCTTCTGGTTGTAGCCATAGAACTGGGGAGTTGGAGCTTCCCTTAGGTTGTAGCCTAAGAAACTAGGGGGTTGGAGCCTCCTTCCAGTTGTAGATGGAAAACAAAGGAAGTTGGTGCTTCCAATGAATGTCATTCTTCAAGACATATAATAAAAAACATTCTATGGTTTTCTCCTGCTTTGGGTTTCCATGTAAAAACACTGGTGTACTATGTATGTGTGTGATTGCTCATTTTTTCATTGTTTATTTACTCTGTAACTATTGGATGATAATGCTACATTGATATAACACTTGCATTTTATGGTTAAAAATGATTAGATTTCTCTATTACTGATTCACCCCCTCTCTCAGTAATCCAACAGTTAGAATAGGATGAAGTGAATGGTGGTTGGAAAAAAGAAAAAATAGAAGGTAGTTGTGAGAAAATTCAAATATTCTATTCTGTCTTATTCAAGTTTCTTTGTTCCTCACATAGGCTTCCCAAGATGCATGTTGGTGTTCAATTGATATAATTTTTTTATACAAGAGTTATTCTAGCACAATTGCATGTTGGAAAGTTAGTTGTCATTGATTTCAACTCTATATGAAATATAGAATCATTGATGTTGACCCTAGTAAACCATAGAAGAAGCATGGTAACCCCAAGAAGAAGTCTCTAGAAGTGATGGACTTGTTTGACGGAATAAGTGATGGGTGTATTTGGATAAGTCTCCAAAGCGGTCCCCTTATGGAGTAGCTTTAAGCATGGCCCCCACATGAATATTCTTTGAATAAGTCTACAAGAAACCCATAGGTATGGTCATGATTCATGAACTTGTTTGAGGAATAAGAAAATTAAGCATAATGTAAATGTAGGTAACACACTCATATATGGATATTCCTCATCATTCCATTTCCAATGGTAGGTGGAACATCACATAATTCCTCACAATTGAGAAGTTATGAGGTCATGAATATGGAATCCCCGAAGAATGCTTAAGAATCCCCTAAACAGTTATAACAAGATTGTGCAAGTCATTAATTAAAGAGAAAAATAGTTATAACAAGAAAGTACAGGTTGTTGAAAGATTGGTTGTTTTCATTGATGTCAACCCTAGCCATTGGCTTTTGAACCCCCTCTCTCAATATCAATAATTGGTATCAGAGCTGGTTACCTTCAGTACAATTTAACCACTGGAAGGAAGATCCTAAGAAGAAATGGAAGACAACATTCCAAATGGGATTCCACCATTTGATGGAAGCAATTTTGAATATTGGGGTCAAGGATAATTTTAAGGATGAAAATTTATATTAAAATGTAGAAACATGGGCTAATCTTACTAGTCCTTAATATGCAAAATGTAAAATTTTTGGTCATAAGTTTGTAAAAATATTCAAATTTCTAAGGATTTAATATAGCTTCTATCAAATATTGGTGATTTTATAGGTAAAATAATTTTATTCTAAGGAATTTGGGCGAATCTTTTTTAGAAAAAATGGAAATTAGCGAATCTTTTTTGGGGAAAACCATGGAAAATTAGCCCATTTGCGAAATTTATCCCCTAAAATAATCTATGACTGGAGTAATAGAATGGAAACTTACTTGAAATATCTTGGGGTAGATGTTTAGTTCTTATTTTCTTCAGGATACAATGCTTTGAAGAAACCAAAGACTACAACTCAAAAGGAAGCAAGAAGGAACAACAAATTGGTAATAGATACCATCCTTGATGGATTGACAGATTCAGTGTAATTCAAGGTGGGATCATGTGCATCAGAAAAAGAGATTTGGGACAAGCTACAAGACCTTTATGCAAGGGAAGAAGCAGAAGAAGAAGAAGAAGTTGAAGTAAATTACAACATCTCATATTTCAAAGAAGCAAATAGAGGTGAGTTCTTTTTCTTTAATTTTGAAGGAGTAGGACATGTTGAATTTGAATGTCCTTATCCAAGGATTGAAAGCGATGACACTGAAGAAGAAAAGTCCAATGAAGTATAATAAAATCATGAAGCAAAAATGATTCAACAAGAAGATGAGAATCTTAAAAAATTGAAGCATGTTGAGATTGAAAATAGCAAGCTCAAAAACATGCATAGAAATCTAATAACTGAATTGGGTAGTTGTGAAAAGACAATTGAAATCTTGAAGAAACAATTAGAAGACTTTGAGAAACTAAGAGAAGAAACCATTTCCTTGAAAACTCTACTCAAAGAAGAAAGAAGAATAGGAGAAGTAAAGAATGTCCAAATGATGAAGAAAGAAGAAGATTGTGAGAAAATTGAACAAGAAGTTGTCTCATTGAGGAAGAGATTAAGAAACTCTCAAGTGCAAAAAGACTTAACAAATCTTGGATGCATGGGTAAAAATTCATACAAAGAATAGGAAAATACCAATAAGAAGGTTGAATAAATCTCTACACAGACAGTTGATGAGAAGTGGACCAAGATACTAGAAAGAAGGAATGATTACAAAAGAGATGAATATCCAAGAAGGCCTCCTACCTTCAGGAATAAAAGAAGCTTCAATCAATATGAAGGAAACTACAAAAGAATAGATCATGAACCCACATGGACTACATCACAAAGAATGTCACTTACTCCTAGGTATCAAAATTTATTTCTTGGTCATTGTTATACTTGCAAAAATTTTGGACATAAGACAGTTAATTGCAGAATCAATGAAAGGAACAACTATGCAAGAAACATGAATGGTGTAAATATAAGATATGGAAACAATTGTGTATTTGTCAAAAAAAGTTGTAATTCATTTTCCCCATTGATGGAAAAAAATATTGTATGCTACAAATGTAATTATCTTGGTCACAAAGCACAGGATTGTAGATATATGAATGAAGATGCTCCTATGCGAAATGTCCCTATGCCAACCACAATATGGAGAAGGAAAGATATTCCAAACAATGAAGATTGTCGAATAACATCGACCGTTGAAGAATGTAAATAAGAAGATGAATGGTACATAGACTGTGGATGTTCTTCACACATGAGAGGGGATCGATACAAATTCATCATCTTGAAGAGAAAGGGTGGAGATGTTGCATTTGGAGATGACTCAGCTGCCAAAATACATGGAAAAGTTGTAGTAGAGCTTGGAAGAAAAAATGTAAAAGAAAAGAATGTCCTATTGGTTGAAGACTTGAAGCATAATCTACTCAGTGTTAGTAAAATGTGTGATCAAGGATATACTCTCACGTTTGACTCACAAAGATTCAAAATCAAAGAAGAAGGTTCAGGAAGATTGTTTGCAACTGTAACAAGAATACCAAGTAACATATACATCATAGATCCACAAAAAAACTCGAAGGAAGCAAGAGACCATAAAAATGAAGTGTTATTAAGTGCTATATGTTCAGAGGGAGCATCCCTAAATAAAAGAGTTACCTTTTTCCATTAAACTTAGGGGGAGAATCCCCACCCTTTTCCATTGATTTCAAAGGGAGAGAGAAACTAGGAGCATGAGGACAGGTGGAGCATGAGTATTTACATCAATGACAAAGGGGGAGATTGTTGGAAGATTGGTTGTTGTCATTGATGTTAAACCTAGCCATTGGATTTTGGACCCCACTCTTAGTATCAACAATTATTTTGGACCCCCCTCTCAGTATCAACACAGGTCATACCTAAAGTGAAGGAAATAAGTCCCTTAGAAAAGTATAAATACACCTCAAGAATCATCTCATCTTTACACACAAAAGTTCAATGATTATCTATCTTTCAAGTGATCTTTTGGTAAAAAAATTGCATAGCATATCTGAGGAAGTGAACTCTGAGGTAGAGAAGGGAAGAAAAGGAAAATTTTGATGCTATTAGTTTTATGAGGTTATCCATGGGTCGTAGTGAAGAAAGGCACAAACATCTGTGGGTTGCAGTGGAGCAAAACATGGACATCCATGGGTTGATAGTGTGCAAGTCATGAATATGTGGAAAAGGGCTTGAAGAAGATGATATCTTGTGTTTACTGAATATGAAATGCACCAAGTTGGTTTTTTGATATGATATTATATGCTTCGGGTCTTCTTCATGAGTAAAGTTATGTCTTTTGTGTGTTTGTTTGAGGCTTATATCATGTATAGTTATGGCACATGCTTAAGGTATGTCTTGTAGTCCATTTTGGTACATGGTTGAGGTTCATATCGTGGTGATATTGATACATGCTTGATACATATCCTTGGTACATTGTGTATGTATGTTATGATCCATTCCTAAAGGCACACCTTTGTGATATTGATCTATTCTTGAGGCATATGTCACATGGTATGATACATGCTTGAGGTACATTGTGGCACATGGTTTGGAGATTTGGGAATATTCTTGAGGTACACCTTGATGATGTTATGGTACATTGATTAGAGAATATATTGGTTATCTTGGTTCGGTATATGTCATGGTGATGGTATCACATGATTGATGCACTTTTTAATAAGGTTATGTCACATGTTTGAGGTACTCGTATTTGATGATGTTGGTAAATGGTTGAGGTATACACTTGGCATATATTAAGGTACATGATTTGTTATATTGAGACACATCTTGTTGATGTTCTGGTTCATGAGTTGATGATGATATGGTATATTTCTATAGGTAGTTCTTGATGATATTTGTACATGGTATTGTACATGGTTGATGCATGGTATGGTATAAGTTTCAGTGCATGGTTGATGCATGGTATGGTACAGGTTTTGGTACATGGTTGATGTACATGGTATGGTACATGTTCTAGTACATGGTTGATGTACATAGTTTATGTACATGGTATGGTGATGGTTTTGGTATCCAAGTGAGTGTATCTTGTTATAGTTGGTTGATGATTGTATATCAATGTCAGTGATAGTGAGAGTGAGAGTGACAGTGACACTGACAGTGATAGATTGTTCTATTGGTGATAGTGGAAGTTCCATGTTGATCAGTGGTAGTGAAATTTTGAGTCTACACTTATATTTCAGGGGGGAAGGACGGGACAAGGATAGGGGGTTGTATCCTCCTTCCAGTTGGTGTTGGATAAATCAAGGACTTGGAGCTTCCTTGAGGTTGGAGAATGTATATCAGAGGATCATAATCTCTTTCTGGTTGGAGCCAAAGAATACAAGGAATTGGATATTCCTTAAAGTTGGAGCCTGTAAACTAGGGGGTCGTAGCCTCCTTCCATTTGTAGCTAGAGAATTCAGGGAGTTAGAACCTCCTTCAGGTTGGAGCCTGTAAATAGGGGGTCAAAGCCTCCTTCCAGTTGGTGTTGAAGAATCGGGAAGTTGGTGCTTCCTATGAATGTATTCTTGATATATATAATAAAGCATTATGTGGTTTTCTTCCATTTGGGTTTCCACATAAATTTGGTTGTATTGTGTGTTTGTGGTTGTTTATTATGCACTGGTGAATGATAATATATATCATGTAATGATATACTAAATGCATAAGTGATAAATATTGTTGATAAAGTTGAAGTTTATATATTGTGATTGAAAGTGGTAAAAATTGATTATACTGATTCACCCTCCCCCTCTCAGTATTCCAACAATTGGAATGAGAGAAGGTCCTTCAAGAAAATAGTTTAACCATTGTAAGGAAGATCATGGAGTGCACTAAGATCAGAGTACCACTGTTTGATGTTCATAATGGTCATATCTATGATATGTGGAGAAACATGATGAAATCATTTCTAGGAGAAAAAGGGTATACTATTTGGAAATCAATTGTGTTAGAATACACCACTACAAAGAAATTGAAGACTGTAACCAAGAAGGAATTAAAAAGAAACAAAAAAAATGGCAATGGATTTCATCCTGGAAGGATTATGTGATTTGGTTAAAGGCAACATAGGACAATGCTCATCATCCAAAGATCTTTGGGATAAGCTACATAATCTATACTTTAAGGAATCCCATTCTATCGCAGAGCCATAGAATGCTAATCAAAATAAAGACTATTTTGAAGCATAACGAGATGGAATATTCCCTTCATGTTAGACATATCCCGAAGAAGAAGATTATGAACAAGGCATAGTAAATCTTGAAGCAAAATTAATCAATTCTCTAAACGATCTGAAAAAAGAAAGAAGGAAGAACAAGCCACTCAAGGAATAATTGATCGAGCTAAAGAAGGGGTCTCAAAATATCGACTCCCAAGAAGTCCAACAGATGATTAAAAACATAAAATTCCAATTAGAAGAAGCCAGAAGGATTGAAGAAGCATGCAAAATTTAGTTGGAAGAAAAGAAATTTCTGGAAGCCAAAATAGTAGCACAAAAGAAGAAGAGAAGAGAGAAAATATTTTGACTAGCCATCGCAAGGAAAGATCTAAGGATTTAAATAAGCTTCAAGAAAAATTCAGCCAACAAGAAAGAAGACTTGAAGAAGAAATTGTCTCCTTGAAGACCCAAATTGAAGAATAAAAGAGAAAGGAGGAAGTCATGAAGATATAGATAATGAAGAAAAAATAAGATTGTGAGAATCTTGAAGAAGAAGTTTACAGTGTTCACATTAAGAGTTAAAGTTGTCAAGCTCAACAAGAACACTAAAGAGAGCGAAAAATACACACCACCAGTAAGGAAATTTGAAGGGAAGTGTTACATGTTTTTAGAAAGGAAGAATGAAGAGAAGGATAAGAGTTATACATAAGTCATGAATGGCCCTATTAAGAAGGAATAATGTGATCCCTCAAAGGAGAAAATTCTAGAAATGAAGAAGACTCAAGAACAATATTAAATAAGAGACAAATATCAAATAGGAGCCTCCACTTTCAAGTATCAAAGAAGATTCAATCATTGTGAATGAAACAACAAAAGAAAAGATCATGATCATCCAAGGCATGAATTTAGAAGGATTACATCATAAATAATATCATCCACTTCCATGTATCAAAGTTTCTTTTATGGTCATTGTTTTACTTGTACTAACTTTGGACATAAATTTGTAGATTGGAGCTTATGGAAGAAATATTCAAGCAAGAACTGTTCATGTGGCTCCATACAATATTGAGTGTTACAAATTCCATAGCTATAGACACATGTCTCGTGATTGTAGAAGCATGATGGATACTTTTATGAAAGAGAACACTGATATCAAATATAAGAGGGTTTGGAAAAGAAATCACGAATAGGAAAATGAAGAGTAGGTGAATGAAGAATAGATGAACGAAGTACTTCTAGAAGTCATACTCTTAGTATTTTCAATAGTGCGAGATCATGATGAATATACAAGAAAAGATGAGTATGTGAGAATCCAGGAAGAGGATGAAGAGGAAGATGAAAAGGATGTCATAATTCAAGAAGAAGATGAAAATGATGTCAAAATTTAGGAAGAGGATGAAAAAGAAGATTCCATAGATGAAGAGGAATATTACTCCACATCAGAGCAAGTATTTTTCTGATCCATACGGCTCAGAGAATCCCAATAAATATGAATAGTGAAGAGGGGGAGTCTAAACAACAACTCTATAGATCAAAGAACTATCTTTCAAGAAATCTGAAGTGTTTGCATATTTTGGAAAAGTAGTTTCATAATGCTTTGATGACATAAGTGAAAAATGTATTGTGATAGTCTGATTGTTTGAGGATCAAATTTTGAAAAACATTCTCATACATGTTTTAGCTGATAGTTATGAAGAATATTAGTGACACACTTTTCAGGAAAAGACTCATGATTGTATAGAGGATTCCATGACTGTACTCAGAAAGGGAAATATTCAGTACAGATTGTTGCAGACATGTAGAGTCTGATTTGTAGATTGAACATACGGTTTGAAAAGAAGGAATATGTAGTGATCAGTTGCAGAATATTCAAAGAAATCTTTAGAATGGTAAATTTACATATGGGTTAGCATTATATACAATTGAGTAGAAGATTCATGGAAAATTTTATGAAATATGGACAAAGATGGATTTATGAGATATTTAATAGGAATAGAGAGATGCATAACAATGGATGAAATCATATTGATAGGTGGAATCAGTTATTCATAGGAAGGCAAGTAGTGAAAGGAAGAGAAAGACAAGGGAAGAGAAACTGTCAATAGAATTTATATCGTTAGAGGGAAATTTTTGAAAAGTATGGCCATTGATGTCTAAGAAGTGAACATGACAAGCCATGAAAATATGAAGTTAAGTAACTATAAATTATTTTTATATATGTCAGTGAGTTACAAGAGGAAGCACTAATGGAAAAGAAGCATAGGAAGAGAGGAAAGTAAGAAAGTCCAAGCAGCCCCACATTGATCTACACAACATCTTGTAAAAGAATATGGGGGGGAGAAATCATCATAAGAAGACACCCTTATGTCAAAGGGAAAGATAAAGAACAAAGAACAAAGATAAAAGATCAGAAGCATGAAGATAGGGGGAGCACATGAAGTCAGAGAAATATTTTTCAGAGAAGGTATAATGTCAAGGGGAGTTACTCTTTTCTATTGATATCAAGAGAGAATAGAAATATTAGGAGAGAAATATCAAAATCATGAAGATAAGGAGAACATCCCCAAAGAGAGTTACCATTTTCCATTGATGTCAAAGGGGGAGAGAAAAATGGGGAGAATTGGTCACATGCGGAGTATGGGTGTTTCCATCAATACCAAAGGGGAATATTGTTGGAAAGTTAGTTTTCATTGATGTTAAATCTAGATGAAATCTAGAAGCATTATTGTCAACCATAGTCAACCATAGAGAAAGAATGGTAACCCCAAGAAGAATTCTCTAGAAGTGATGGGTTTGTTTGAAGGATTAAGTTATGGGTGTATTTGGAGAAGTCTCTAAAGTGGTCCCCTTATGGCGTAGCTTTAAGCATGGACCTCATGGGAAGATGCTTTGAAGAAGTCTACAAAAAACCCAGAGGTATGGTCATGACACTTGAAGTTGTTTGAGGAATAAGTACATGAAGTACGGTGTAAATGTAGGTAACACACTCATAGATGGTTATTCCTTGTCATATCGTTTCCAACGGTAGGTGGAATGTCACGTAATTCCTCACTATTGAGGAATTATGAGGTCATGAAGTTGGAAGCCCCTAAATGGTTATAACAAGATGATACAAGTCATTAATGAAAAGGTAAAACAATTATAATAAGAAAGTACACGTCAACCCTAAAGTGAAGGAAAGAAGTCACTTGGAAAAGTATAAATACACCTCAAGAAACATCTCATCTTTACAAAGACAAGTTCAATGATTATCTATCTTTTAAGAGAGATTTTGGTAAATCCTTTTCATAGCATATTTGAGGAAGTGAAGTTTGAGGTGGAGAAGGGAAGCAAAGAGAAATTTTGATGCTATTAGATTTCTGAGGTTATCCATGGTTCATAGTGGAGAAAGGCACAAACATCTGTGGGTTGCAGTGGTGAAAAGCACAAACATCCATGGGTTGATAGTGTGAAAGTTGTAGATCTGTGGAAAAGGGATGGAAGAAGATGGTATCTTTTCTTTACTAAATATGATATGCACCAGGTTGTTTTGTTGATATGTGATTATATGCTTTAGATCTTCTTCATGAGTAAAGGTATGTCTTTTATGAGTTTGTTTGAGGCTTGTATCATGGATAGTTATGGCACATGCTTAAAGCATATCTTGGAGGCCCTTTTGGTACATTCTTGAGATTCATGTATTGGTGATATTAATACATGCTTGAGACATATTCTTGGTACATTATATATGGCTATTATGGTTCATTGTTAGAGGCACATCTTTGTAATATTAGGATATACTTGAGGCATATGGCGTATGGTATGATATATTCTTGAGGTACATTGTGGCACATGGTTTGGAGATTTGGGCATATGATTTAGGTACACATTGATGATGTTGTGGTACATTGATTAGAGCATATCTTGGCTATCTTGGTTTGGTGTATTTCATGATGATGGTATCACATGCTTGAGGCACTTCTTGATAAGGTTAAGGCACATGTTTGAGGTACATGCATTTGATGATGTTGGTACATGGTTGATACACTTGGCATATCTTACGATACATGATTTGTGATATTGAGACACATCTTGGTGATGTTATGGTTCATGATTTGATGTTCATATGGTATATTTCTAGAGACAATTCTTGGTGATCTTAGTACATGGTATTGTACATGGTTTAACACATGATTGATGATTTGTTACATGGCACATGGTATTGGTATATGATTGAAGTATATGGTTGGATGCATATCATTGATGTTTTGGTACATAGTCAAGACACATATCTTGATGATGATGGTATGATACATGGTGACGTGTTGTACTATGTTTTCATCAATGCCAAATGATTGTTGTCAAAGGGTTGATGTCATGTGGTGTCATAGTGATGTGTTGTCATTGATATCAGAGTTGATATCAAATAAATTTATATCATTGATTTCATGTTCAAATTAGTCGATGATCATGAATTTTTCTATGTAGGAAGTACCAAATGGATGAACTCCAAAGTGGTCCCATTATGGCGCAAGCCCTCATGGGAAGACACTCTTGGATACATATATCAAAGTGGTCCCATTATGGCGCAAGCCCTCATGGGAAGACACTCTTGGATACATATATCAAAGTGGTCCCCTTATGGTGAAATCCCTCATAGGAAGACAATTTGCGAAGTCTAAATGGTTAAATGGTTGAGTATCCAAGAGGTGTGTTTATGAGACCCAAATTTTGGTTGAGAAATAATGTAACGGAGATCAGTGAATTTGTAAGTGAAACTATTCTATATGGATAATACATGTTGTGTCTTTCTGGTGATATGTGGTACATCACGTAGTTCCTCATGGTTGAGGAGATATGTCTTAGTGAATTTGGAAAACCCTCACGACTTATCTAGAATCCCCTAGATGGTCAAAGAAGAATCTCCTAGAAGAATTTGACTAGTGAAAGTGGTTGTAACTAGGAGTTAATAATGGGTTAAGTTGTTTCAAAAAGAAAATAATTAAAAATAAATTAGTTGCAACTAGAAGTGGTGAGATTACTATTTCTGGATAAAGTGGTTGTAAGTGGACAAAGTGGCTAGAAGAGGTTAGAAGTGGGTTAGCCCTAAAACAAGGAAGTTGGTTAGAACATAACCCTAGATGAATCTACTTGTAGAGTATAAATAAGAGAGCAAGGGTCTCTTATGAGGATGATATTTTTGAGTATATTGAATATCTATTATCTTGTGAAAGATTTATTGTAGGTTTGAGGTAGCAAAGGAGGGTTGATAGTGAAAGTTTTGGAGCTTCAGAAAAACCCTAGTTTTTGAAGCATACACGGGCTTCAATGGGGGAGGTCACGTACATACATGGGCTTCCATGACTAAGGTAGTGTACATACCTGGGCTATAGAAGGATAGGGTGCATACAACTGAAAAGGTTTGAAAACTTCAGTAGATGTTGATGTCAGGTCCTTAAAGAGGTCCTTGAAGTCTGAAGCAATTTATCAGGTCAACATTCTACAGGTTCAAATCATCTACACAAGTTCTGGTATGGCTACATGTTTGTTTTAATGATCACTTTTGCTTATAGTATGGTGAATGATTGAAGCCAATAATTCTTGGTATGTTTGTTGTGATATCTATATATGGTATATGTTGGTTGGTTGGATGAGTGAGAAACACTCTTATGTATGGTACATTTATGATATGGTTGAGGGATATCTATGTTGTATGATGGTGTATGTATGAGGACATGCATGGTTTGTTGGAGATGCTTCATTATGTTGTGCCCCCACAATAGCCTCCCAATTTTTTTTTCTTAGCCTCTATCCAAGACAAAAAATTGGGCCTCCCTTTATTCTTCGAATCAGAACCCTCACATTCTCTCCCTCATGCAAATAACTATGCCTAGGTTGTCCTCACCCTACCTCACTTTACCACTTCTGGTTCTTCCTCGGATCAATTATACCTGATGATTTTCACTTTGATGATTCTCTTTTTCTTGCACTGATACATAGCGTATCGACATGGACATCCTTCTTCCACCTTTTCATTGACATGTCCTTGATTTTATTGACAATACACCATCCACTTCCTTTTGAACTTGGATAACACACTATCACGTTTATGCCAAGCCTCATTGACTCACATCTTCGTCGTCGGTGAAATTCACATGATCAATGTCATCCCACCGATATTGTTCACATTATTATATTCATCATATGCATGCCTTTCACCAGCTAAATCACTTCTACTCACGTCATTGCATCACATAATGGTGACGCTCTCTCCCTTTCGCTTCATTACATTTCTTATTGACGAGGTTCACCTCTTATTCCCGACACACTACCCATTGACAAGTTTCACTCTCCTGTCACAAATACATCAGTGGAAGGATATCGACCCCTCATCGTCATCGAGCACATCGAGGACAATCAACTTCCTCTCGCCAATGTTGATCAGATCAATGTAGAACACTTCGCGTTAAGGCTTATCTCATCCCCCTCCAACTCAGATCCCTTCTTGTTGCATTCATCAGTAAATATCCTCACCTTTGCAATGATTAAACTCTCCATGCCTATCTAGAAAATTGATCAATAATTTCCTATCTCATCTGATTCACTTCAAATCATAGTCGTAATCAAGTTTGTAGTGTTTCTCAGTGGCTTTCTTCACACACATGGTACTAGCTTGATTCCTTTATGTTTCCTGATGTTATGACTAAATCCTCATTTTGGAAGCCTTGCGTAGCATAATATGGATTAATCACGAACACGTCTTGTGTTGGTTTTGAAACACACTTTGGAGAAATTTGGTCCTTTTAGCTCATATGCAGTACTAAGTGCTCCAAGTGTCAATTGGCGGTTATTGGCTGTTTTAGCAGATGTATAATTTGTTAGAGATAATGCTCACATTAGTGCTATGTACTAAGTTTGGATTGGTTTGTGATTTTGCAGGAGATTGTTGAGATATTCTCTCAACCTCTCCATCTATGTTTGGAGTTAGTTGGATCTCACTCCAACTATATATATACGTATGTATCTATCTGTGTGTAAGTGTGAATAATACAATTTATTATTTCGTTTAATAATGTGCAATGGTTGTTCCTCATTTCTCTATTTTGATATCAGAGCAAGGATAGCCTTGACTCTCTCACGAGAGGGGTTGTGATCATGATAAATCTATAAAGATGAATGTATTACACTAGGAGTAAGATTCAGGTGTGTGATAGTAAATTTTTGGAGATTTTTGTGTGTATGTGTGAGAAGTTTGCTTGTGCTGCCTCTGTAAAGTGTAAGATCTCTGTCAAGTGTAAGATCTACCTCTGCTTACAAAGAAGTCTACTAGTCTGCATTAAAAATCTGGAGGAGTCATAAAAAAAACGTGCCGCTGTAATGTATTTTAAGATCATTGTTGAGCAAGAAAGGAAGAGAACGATACATTTGTGAGAGGAGATCCAACGTCTGGTTAAGAGAGTTTTGTATATTGCTTTTACCGTGCTCTTTATTGCTGGAGAATAAACTGGAACAACCATTGGTGATTTAGAAGGAGGCCGCCACATAACTAGATCTTTTCCTTCTTTGGACAACCCTGTGGAAATTGGAAATCCTTTTGTTGATATCTGAGGCTTGCAACTGCTGAGGATTGAAGGTGATTGGTGTGAAATTATATCCAAATTGCTGAGACAGTCCAATATTCTATGGCTTCATTGGGATATTAATTCCTTTAATAAGATCTCAAAAGATTCTCATAAATTGTTTCTTTCCCAGATGGGAGCTCGAAAATTGCTTCTGAAATTGATTCTCCCATGCGTCAATGAAATCTCGGAAATTTCTTTTTCCTTCAGTTATGGGTGCTTGGAAATTGATTCCTCTCATCGGATGTGTCACTCCTCCCTGCCTTAGGATCCGTAGATGATTTTCCAGCATTTACTCTTGTTTGTTTTTTTATTGATATATAGTTTTACGTGTGTGGATTGTAGAGCTATATTTTGTGTAATGCATTTATGTAAAAAATGGTGTCTTGCAAAATTGTGAGATAATACAAAACCACAAAGAATAGACAAATTAATATTTATGCTAATGTGACCTGTCATGCTCCGGGAGCATTAGTAACAGGTTGTTCTTAACAAGGTCAAGCTGATGTGACTCGTCCTACTCCGAGAGCATCGTTTACTGGTTATTTTTATGTAAGGTCAAGTTGTGAAACTGACTATTGAAGACATTCAGTATCCAGATCATTCTCTTAGATATTGCAGATAGCCGAAAGGAAAATATTCACAGATGGAAGTGTATCCATAGGATGGTTCAGTATCAAGATTGTCCTTCCGGAGGTCAAGAAGCGTCAGTTCTATAAGAACGTCAAAGATGGTCATAAACATTTATATTTTAAATGAGTTGAATGGTAAGCTCGAAGATGAGGAAGAGAAAGAGCGTAGTCCAGAGGCATCAAAGTGGGTATAGGCATTGATGAAGACCATGCCAGACAAAGTTTAAAGCGTTGTAACTCTTTATATGTTGTAACTGTGATTTCATTATTGTAAGTTTTTTGAATATAAGCATTAAAGGGGGTATTAGAGATAATGCTCACATTAGTGCTATGTACTAAGTTTGGATTGGTTTGAGATTTTGTAGGAGATTGTTGAGATATTCTCTCAACCTCTCTATCTATGTTTGGAATTAGTTGGATCTTACTCCAACTATATATATACTTATGTATCTATCTGTGTGTAAGTGTGAATAATACAATTTATTATTTCGTTTAAGAATGTGAAATGGTTTCTCCTCATTTCTCTATTTTAATTTCATGCCAATAATGCATCATTGCAACTTTAATAGATGATCTAAGTCCCTGTTCATTGTAGATGACACATGAACTCGCAGAATAAATTTTAAGTGAAAAAGTAGCAAATGCTTGACCCAAAGTTTGGTTAAAAAAAAAATTGATGTCCATCAAAGTGAACTTTTCATCTCGCAAACAAGCTACTCATATGAATTCCAGCATTGTGATTCTAAGGCAACTCACGGAAGTCCCATAACAAATCACTTAATGTTTCTGTCCGAACTAACCGTGTTGGTCAATACGCAGATGAGATGTTGGTATGACATGATTAGCTAACTAATCAAGAACGCCTCTTCACGTACTTCACAGCACAAAAGACAACACTCTAATCTGATGTTGTATGGGGAAGATATGAATCCAGTAATGTTGGCATAGGCCCACTATGGTTCTCAACTTGGCCCAAAGTTGCTGGAGGTGAAAGTTTGGTTTTATACTAAGTCATTATAAATATTGATGTATGTTGATCTTAAATAATTTTAATTTTGTTTAAAAAAATTAAATTATTTAGAATTAATATTTTTAAAAAATATTAATTATTTAACATAATATTTGCAATGATGCATGAAAAGAGCTTTAAACTAGCACAACAGTAATATATTAAATTTTATTATCTATTAACAAATAAACTGTTGGGTTTCATTTATCTGGTGTTAATATTTTAATTTCTGTTAATCACTTAAGTGGCAATCAGTTAGCTATCAAAGTAATTTTTAAATATGATTAGGTAAATGTAAAAAAATAAACACATAAACTGATGTCTTTATAATAACTAGGAAGTTAATGATTGAAATCACAACCATTTATTTTGTGTGACTACTAAGAATATTCCAGCCATATTTAATCCTGTCCATAGAAAACTTATTAAACACTAAACTCCTATTAAATCTGCCCATTGTCAATAGGTATACGCCTTTCGGCGTAATTAAACCTTGGATAATATGGGGCGAGAAAATGAAGATTAGAGTTTATGAAACTTTGACTTGTAGAGAAGAACTTTTAACATGAACATTGTAGAACGTTGATGGAAGGACTTACATTGTCGAACAATGATCGGAGGACTTAAAGGAAACATTTTCGATCGGAGCTTTGGAGGAGAACTCTGTTGAACCCATCGGAAGACTTGGGAGGAACTTCTCCGCAAACCATTGGCGAAGTTAATACGAAGTATCCCGAGCATCTTTGGAAGACTTAGAGGAAATATTGCCGATCAGAGCGTTTGAGGAGAAACCCTCGAGTGCACTCGGAGAGGTTCTAGGCATGTCCTTCGATAGGCATGAGCTCAACGCTTACGTGCGCGAGTTTGATCTTAACCCGTGCGAGTTTGATCTTAGGGTTTTCGTTTGCTTACGCGCGCGAGTTTGATCTTAGGGTTTTCATTTTAGTGTGCGTTAGGGGGCACCCAAAATCCTTTTAATCTTTATAAGTCAAAGAATTTTTACGTCGAAAAGGCCTACATCTATTGATAATGAGCACAATTAATCATTTTTTAATTTAAAATTTTAATCTGATGGCTAACAATTGAAGATGCTGGCATATTTTTAGTCGTCCTCCCAAATCAATGAATGTGATATCCTCTTCATAACTTCTTTGTATTTTTTAATGCATCCGTTACCCTGTTTACCCTTTAACATTTACCTAATCATATTAAGAAATTACTGTAGCATTATCTGATTGTCACGTTTAAATGATTAAACTTTGGATTTAGCATGCTAGTTGTGCTAGCTATAAATACTCATTTTCTGATTGTGCGTTTCATTTTCGACTCTGTGTTTCATTTTCTGTCCACGCCTTTAAGCGTTAATTAGACACGATTTTGAGTTATTGTGCTCGTGTAAAACCTTCTATGATTTGGCGAAAATAAGTCTTCCCACGAAATTCAATGAAAATCCCCACTAAATTTGTGTATCTCCCACATGATTTTTGATGGATTCCCACGAAATTGTTGAAAAACGCAACAATTTAGGGTACGAAATAGAAGAAAGATCTCACAAGATTCGTGAAAAAGGCCCATGGAATTTAGTAGAACACCCACGAAGATTTTGAGGAGGCACACACAAACTTGTACAGACCACTGCCCCCCCCCCCCAAACGAAATTAGAAGAAAATGGTGTTGCATCGATATGAAGTCCATGTTAAATATATTGTACCCTCAACAGTATGACCGTACACTGCCAGCTGTACTGGACAGTTGTACTTTCTAATTTTGTCTTGCTTGAGCATATATAAGCTCAGCTATTCCCTACTGTTGGATCTCTTCAGTACTTCAACTTACTTCTGTACCTTCTGTACTTCTTCATACATTTGAATATACTATTATTTTCTCTCTGCATTTCTCTGTGCTTCACAATTTATCATGGTATCAGAGCAACAGCAGTAAGCCTCTTCACACAGTCCGGAGAGCCACACGATCCACACAGTACAGAGCTTCACGGATCTTGAGATCTCGCGACACAGACTTTTCACAAAGCTTGGAGAGCTGTCTGTAAGACTCTCTAAAAGATCGTCGTGAGAAGCTAGCGGAGGAAGCAGAGAATGCAGAAGAAGAAACCTGCACAATTTTTTCTAAGAACTGTCAAAGAATGACGCAGAAGAGCTACAGAACGATAAATGTTTAAAGAACTTGAAGCTCTCGTGTAAATTCTTCAAAGATTCGAGCAAAAGACAGAATCGCTCTCATCCGTCAAAGATTCAAGCAGATCACGAAGAAATCGTGAAATTCTTTCAAATCATTGAAATATTCACGAATCTTTCTTCCACAGGTGTAAATAACGCATCTCAGGTGTTTGTCCGGACACGTGGCGAGCATCGTAGCGTCCATCAGCATTTCGGAATTCGGGGTTTCCAGTTGTCAAAGAAACTTGACATCGCAACTCGCGAAATCGCGATACGCGAAATCCTGACCAGATCTCAGTCGTCCATATCTCCTGGACACGTGGCAGACATCGAGGGTGTTGTCAGCATATCGGCATTCAGGGTTTCACGTTGACAGAAATTTGGAGCATCGCTAACCGCGATATCCCGAGGCTGAATCAGGACCGTCCATCTTTTAAGGACACGTGCCCTAAATCCGGGGACTCGGAAAAGTCCCGAAGAGGAAAGCGCCATCGGCATATCGGGATTCGGGAAATCGCGAAACCTGAGAACAAGTGATCGGGTTTCTTTCCAGGGAAATACTCGATGCAAATCTAGCCGTTCATTTGTTCAGGACGCGTGTCAGAGATCGAGGCTTTCGGGAAAAGTCTCGTTAAGCGACTTCATCAGTTTTTCGGGATTCGGCATTTCGCAGATCTTGGAGACAAGAGGTCCGGGACATAACATATCGCGAAATCCCGAGAAGGGATCACGACCATCCATCAGTTGAGGACACGTGTCGCAGATTGAAGCCATCGGGAAAAATCCCGACTGGACAGCGCCATCGGGAAATCGGAGACCGGGAATCGAAGGCACAGAAAAACCTCGACATCAGAAATCGCGAAATCCCGATTCGCGATATCCCGATATGATCTGGACCGTCCGATCTCTGCAGATCTGGACCATTGAAAAGTCCAAAGGAGAATTTTCGCGTTTCGGCATTTTGAAAGGTAAAAACGGGAAAAAGCCCGTAGCGCTTTATCACAAGGCGTGTGGTCACATTGCAAGGAGACCAAAGGGCCAATTCAAGCCCGATAAGCTCCCATCGGCCATCGAAACATCGACATTTCACCGATTGGAGGTAAATACACCATTTTCCTCTGTACTTCTGCAAATTTTTTTAAATTCAAAGATAATGGCGTCATCTAGCAATCTAGGACCAGCTCAGGGTCTGATTCTTCTTGGTAAGAATTACAAATTTTGGTCTCTTCGAATGAGGTTGTTCCTGCAAGCACAAGAGTGCTGGGAACCAGTGGATCTTGGATATGTGGAACCAGATCCAGCAGCCCTCACTGCCATGACAAATGCCCAGAGAATTGCTCAAGCAACTCTGAGGACCAAAGAAAACAAAGCGAAATTCTGGATTCAGAACTCTGTGGATGATTCGATATTCTCAAAAATCACAGGCGCTGGTACTTCCAAACAGGCCTGGGACATCCTCAAAACGTCCTACCAAGGAAATGATAGGGTAAAAACAGTTAAACTACAGTCCTTGTGGACACAATTCGAGACTCTCAGAATGACAGAGTCCGAAACTATAGAATCAGTTCATGACCAGAGTCATGGGAATCGTGAACCAGATCAGATTGATTGATGAAACCCTCACTGATCAACGAATTGTTGAGAAAATTCTCAGAAGTTTACCCAGGAAATTTGAAATGGTTGTAACAGCCATCCTTGAATCCAAGGATCTGTCAAGATTTTCAACAGATGAACTAATTGGTTCTCTGGTGACAC
>ML780219.1:321173-341258 GCA_009831015.1 Picea engelmannii | reverse complement strand
AGGAAGGACCTGGAAATTTCTCTGGTGGACGTAGCCCACACTGGGTGAACCACGTAAATCTGTGTCTCTCTTGTATTGTGTGTCTTCTGTGTTTTGTTTCTGCATTTGTTTTATTTTATTGCTTCGCGGTCCTGTTTTTCTAAATCTTTCACCCAACAAAGTTCATGACTTGAACTTCGATACAAATCTGAGGAGTTCCCATCAAATCCTCCGATTTGCATGATAGGAGTTAGTGCCAACCCCTCCTAGCAAGTCAGAGGAGTTATTGCAAACTCCTTCGAGCATAAGAAAACTGACTTTAGTAAAATGGTCATAAATTTGGACTCTGGTGTCTGTGTACCATTGAAAAAATATTTCCTAGATATACAACTTTCTAGTTACTAACATACTTTCCTCATATTTCAAGATGAATATGTGGTACCTTGTTGGCAGCCCTAAAAAATGCAGTGCCTCAATTATGAACAGACGAACCACAGATTGAATCCAACGAAGTTTACTTGATATTTCAATCATTTAATGTCTTAATTATTTTCATATGATGATTCTTGATAGTTTATTTTGAGTTACACTCATCTATTGTATGTTGAATAATGCTAGGTAAATAGTGGAGGAGGGTTGCCCTTAACATTTTCGCGATGAAATCTACAACTAAAAATGATTAAGGAGCATCAAAGAAAATCTTAGGAAAATGTATGAAGAAGAGATATAGAAACTCCATGATGATCAACTGTCATTCTCAGGATGACGAAGATGCCTCCACGCTCAAGGCTAGTTTTCATGATGCGCAAGGCACATATGGCCAAAATCCATGATGGCCCACCGGTGCTAGAGGAAAAATTCGAAATGTAACTACTATATTTTCCTTCATATCATTAGAAAGATAATAAAGACAAAGGTTGGGAAGGTGAAAGGTCACAGGAAAAGGAAAAAATCCAAAGGTCGCACTAAACCTCATTAAATACTAAAATTTTACCCAAAGAAAGGGATTTTGGCTCTTCAAACATTCTACACCTCTGAACTACTTTGGGAATACAATGTCAACTAAAATTGGAAAGTTGTCCTAATAATTTTCATGTACTATTGTTGAAACTGTTATTACGGAGAAGCCCTCAGGACCAACTTTTGACTGAGAGAAGGAATTTCATGTGTTATTGTTTTGTTGTGAACTATTTCAAGAAGAATGTTTGTTGTTCACATGGGCTATAACCACATGCTTATTTATGGACTATTTTGATGCAATATATGTCTTCATGCATTTTTGTCATTCTTTCTTATATTACATGTCCTCAGAAAATGAGTTGCTAATGTATGTGATATAGTGACTTAGAATATTCTGGTTGTATATTCATGTGCATGTGTTATCTGACTTTATTTCTTCGTTCAACTATCTTGGTGAAGTTACTGTTAAAGTTAGTTTCATGTCACAACTCATTCACTTATGTTAATTCGCTCTTAGTTAGGATAGGTTATATGAGAATTAGATACGGTCTGCATTTAGATAGTCTTCATCCACATCTTCCATTTTCAAAATCACCCATCACTCACCCTCATCGGTGGACCGAGCCGCAACCGGTAGAACTAAACAAACAATGGTCGATGGACCAGAATCCAGATGGGTTCCCTATTCCAAACAGTGAGAGGTTTAATTGGGACTTCTTACCTGGGAGGACCCCTTACTATTGTCGGGATAATTTAGACCCATCAACACATTGATGACATGGTACAGATGGAACAGGTCGGTTGCAATGACAGGTTACATGTGGATGTGACAGAGGCAGCAAGGGTCTAAATGACCAAAAGTTTTAGAGTTCCAGAAATTTGAAACCCTAGTTTTCTGAGGGTGTACGGAGGTTAATAGAGTACAATTCATGTACATATGTAGGTTGAAGGAGAACAGAGCACATACATATGCGTGTTGTAACATATACAAGTCCTAGACCCATAGAGAAGTGTATATTAAATTTGACATATTATTTTATGTCTATAATCTGTGTCTTGTACTTGAGGGTTGGATTTTTGACATCTCAGTTGGTGCTGAGATCTACAAGTTGGGTCTTGTATTGAGATTTGGAACTCTCTTGGAGTTGGTGCTCTTTTTTCAGTTGGTGTTGATAAACCCTAAAGATTGTAGTCTTCATGTAACAACATAATACAAAAAACTTACACATATATTTGGTGTTCATTATGGTGATGGTTTATAGTTCTCTATTATTTATGAATGTTGTTAATATATGCAAGTAGTTAATTGTGAATGAATAATAATGTTTGAAGTAGTTTCTAACTAAAGTTTTGAAAGAAGTATAAAAAGAGCCTCACACTGATTCACCCCCCCCCACTCCCCCCATGCCTCTTAGTGTGGTCTATGTGTCCAACATGATGTTGGTACTCGGTTGAGGAACTTTATTGATGATATCATATGGTAAATGGTGTACAACATGATTGAGACATATTGTGAGTGATATGGTACATGGTTGATGCATGGTATGGTATAGGTTTTGGTGCATGGTATGGTATGGTATAGGTTTCGGTGCATGGTTGATGCATGGTATGGTATAGGTTCTAGTACATGGTATGGTACAGGTTTTGGTACATGGTTGATGTACACAGTTGATGTACATGGTATGATGACGGTATTGGTATCCATGTGATTGGATCTTGTTATAGTTTATTGATGATGGTATATCAATGTCAGTGACAGTGATATCGGTAGTGACAAGTTTATGTGATAGTGACAATGAAATTGGATGTTATAGGTTGATCAGTGGTAGTGACAGTTTGAGTCTACACTTATATTTCAGGGAGGAAGGATGGGGCAAGGAAAGGGGGTTGTATCCTCCTTCCGGTTAGTGTCGGAGAGCCCGAGGTTTTGGATCTTCCTTCAAGTTGGAGCCTATAAACTAGGGGATTGTATCCTCCTTCAAGTTGCTGCTGGAGAATTTAGGGAGTTGGAGTTTCCTTTAGGTTGGTTCCTGTAAATAGGGGGTTGGAGCCTCCTTCCATTTGGTGCTAGAGAATTGGGAAGTTGGTGCTTCCTATAAATGTATTATTGATATATATATATATATATAAGAAATCATAATGTGGTTTCCCCCCATTTGGGTTTCCACGTAAATTCTGGTGTACTATGTATCTATGGTTGTTTATTATGCACTGATGAATGATATTTTTTATGAAGAAATGATATACTAAATGCATAAGTGATGACTTATTGAATACTGGTGATAAACCTGAAGATAATATATGTGATTGAAAGTGGTCACAAGTGCTCATATTGATTCACCCCTGATCCAGATTTTATGAGCAGAATGAAATGACTACAAATTATTACAAAATGATTAACACAGAATAACAGAGATACAATGAAACTAGTTTTCTATTCAATAAGGAAATAAGCTGAAACTGTAAAATGTAGCGGAAAACAAGCTTGCTGGAATGGTCGCGGCTTATCTCTGAGAAGATATGTGACGACCGCGCTCATTCGTAAGAAGATGATTACAATGAGGCTCTCAAGGCCTTTTTACAATAAACAAGAGTTTCAAAAACCCTAAACATCCAAAAACCTAACCCTAGGAGATGAAGTGCCAAAAGTCATGTGGGCTCTGTTTGGGTAAGTCAATACATCAACTTCCTGGGGTCGTAAATTTTGCATACGATCTCTATTTTAGGTGTATGATAGCCCATTGGAAATATCTATCCGAGGACTACAACACTTGCACAAAATTTCATGATGAAGTTTTGAAACCACAACATATCCCAAAAAACATTGTTTAGGGCCTCAAAACGGCTCCGAAAGTTCAGGACCCAAAAAACTGCTAAAAATAGTAAATTATCAAAATTGCTAGAAAGTTGTTTTGAGCTAGCTGGGAAAGGTGGGTGGACACCAATATCCACTTGGATCAATCCTACATCCTTAGGAATCAATGGTCTCCATTGCATTGAGTTCCCCCATTAGATGAGGAAATTTCTGCTGAATTTGGCCCTGGGTGAGCCACTTGCCTTGGTGCAGGAGTTGCCCTTCTTTGATGACTCGATAAAGATGGATCCTTTGTTGTCGAGCGCCCTTGATCTGTGTGTCCACAATATGATCATTCGATGCCTATTATATGCATTCGAGGTTGATCTTTGTTGGTGTCAGTTGTTCTGCTATGTCTGAGGTGTCCAATAATGGTGGGAAATAAGGCCGAAGGAGGTCCACGTTGAACACTGGGTGTAGGCCAAGGAAAGGAGGAATGTTGAGTGCAAAAGAATTATCCCCCGCAGCCTTGGTGATGGTGTATGGCCCATATCGGAGTGGGAAAAGATTCCAATGGGGTCCTGTAAGGCGTTCTTTTTGCAAATGCAACCAAACTTTGTCGCCGACCTGAAACTTATGTGGCACCCGATGTTAATCATGGCACTGCTTGTACTTGTCATTAGACTTCTGTAAGATATCTTGAACCTGTTGGCAGATGTGTTGGATCCTCTCAATGAATCGGGTGTCTTTGTCAGCCTCAGTTGGAGTAGGAGAGGAGTCGGTCGAGGTGACCGCAAGGGGAAGTGCAACATCCATGGGACCCAATGGCTGAAATCCCAACCCCACCTAAAAGGGGTTGTGGCCAGTTGAGCTATGCAGGCCTCGGTTGTAGCTATGTTGGACATAGGGAAGACTCTCATCCCATGTGCAAGGGTGCTTGGAATTATCCATGCACAGGATATGCACGACCATTCGATTTACGACCTCGGTTTGGCCATCTGTCTGCGGGTGGAAAGTTGTTTATTTGGTGAGCTTGGTGTCCAGCAGTGACCAGAGGCTCGACCAGAATGTGCTGATAAATCGACTGTCCCGATCTGAGACAATGGTTTGTGGGATTCCAAAATGTACCTACACTCGTTCAAAGAAGAGCTTGGCAGTGGCTTCTGCTGTGATTCTCTTCTTGCAAGAAACCAGAATCGCCATCTTAGAAAAGCAATCGACAACCACAAAAACACATTCATTTCCCTACTTGGTGGACGAGAGGCCCAACATGTATTCCATTGAGATGGATTCCCATGGTATATCAGGAGTAGGAAGAGGGGTGTACAGACCCTGTTTCTTAGTGGTTGGTTTGGAAATAGCGCAAGCAGTGCAAGACCTTATATACTTGTTGACCTCCTGTCGAAGTTTCATCTAGTAGAAATATTTTTGTAGCATCGCCACTGTCTTTTCGACACCGAAGTGTCCTGACACCCAACTGTAGTGGGCTTCCCAGATCAGCTTCACTCCCCCACTTGAGGGAACACATATATGGCCCATACGACACAGCAAGCCATCCTGAAGATGGAAATTATCGACAACTTCCTTTGCACCCAACATTTGGTAGGTGGTGACGAAGTTCGGGTCTGTCTCATAGATTTGGGGCCATCCAGAGGTCTCATGGTCGCAGGAGTCTAGAACTGTGGTGAGTGTCGCGACTGGTAGTCTGCTGAGCCAATCAACGACATGGTTGGTGCTTCCTATTTTATACTTGATGTTCAGGTGGAATTACTGCAAGTATGTGGACCACTTTTGATGGCGGTCATTCTACAATTTTCCTTGTGTTTGCATGAACTGCAGTGGCTTATGATCAGTGTGGATGATTGTTTCCCTCCCAAGAATGTAATGTCTCCATTGGCGACAGGCTTGCATAATGGAGTACAATGGAGTAGGGTACTTACGGATAGCATCTGATAGTGTCACACTATGATAGGCCACGAGGTGGTCGTGCTGCATGAGAACGACACCCACAACATAGTCTGAAGCATTAGTCTCAATCTCAAAGGGCTGTTGCAGGTCTGGTAGTGAAAGTACTGGGGCTAAGGACAAGCGCTACTTTAAATCATTGAATGCTTGTTGTTGGGGCTGGCCCCATGCAAATTTCTCCTTACTACCACCCCTGGTTATTTGGCTGAGGGCCCATGCAATATGGGAGAATCCCAACACAAACATGCGGTAGAAATTGGCAAGGCCCAAGAAGCTCCGAAGTTTCGTGAGTGTGGTTGGGGCTGGCCAGTCACAGATGACTTGGATCTTGGCTGGATCCACATGTACGCCATGTTGATAAATGATGTAGCCTAGGTAATGGAACCTGTCCATGCCGAAGGAGCATTTTTCCAAGTTGGCATATAGCTTGTGTTGTCGTAGGGTGTGCAGAACCTACTAAATATGCTACAAGTGTTCGACCCAAGTCTTGTTGTAAATGAGAATGTCATCAAGATACACCACTACAAAAGTATTGGTGAATGGTCGCAGGATATCATCCATCATCCTCATGAAAGTGGCTAGAGTGTTTGTCAGACCAAAGGGCATGACCAACCATTCAAAAAGGCCTTCCTTTGACTTGAAGGCGGTCTTCCATACATATGTTTTTTCTATCGAGACCTAGTTGTAACCAGACTTCAGATCAGTCTTACTGAAGTATTTTGTCCCCATGAGTTGATCAAGGAGGTCGTTGATTCGGGGAATCAGGTATTGGTTTCTGACTGTGATTTTATTTAGAGCCCGATAATCAATGCAAAGTCGCCAGGTTCCATCTTTCTTTTGTACCAGCACGGTTGGGCTCCCGCAAGGTGATGAGCTAGGACGGATGTGCCCCTTGTGGAGAAATTCTTGGATCTGTCACTTGATATCCTCATTCTCTAATAGAGAGTGATGATAGACTGGTCCATTGGGCAGTGGTACACCATGGGTCAGATCGATGGGGTGCTTGACCTGGCAGTGCAGAGGTACCTCGGTAGGCGAGGAGAAGATATCTGAGTATTCTTCCACGACCTTATCTACTTGCTTCTGCTATGTGGAGAGGTCGGTTGTAGAGACCCTGGATGTGGCTATGATTTTTCTCTCATTATGAGAGTGGATCACAAAGAAGAAAAACTTCCCCCTCTGAGAGATGACCTTTCGACATTGCTTAGTAGAGATCAAGGAAATAGCACTAGGTGGGACAACCTCAGGTATCCTGTATGATTTCTTGTTCAAAGTAATAATAACACTACGAGGCCTAGACTCATATACAACATGACGTTTCCATAAATAAGGTTGGCCCAAAAGAACATCACAAACTTCGAGAGGAGCAACATCACACAATACCTCATCTTTGAAGGGCTTGATGTCGTACGACAGTCGACACTGTTGGTTGACGTGGAGATCGCTTCCTTGGCAGAGCCATCCAATGGTGTAGGGTTGTGGGTGCAACATTTTCGGTAGGGCCATTCACTTGATGACCTCTGCTGAGATGAGGTTCTTATGGATACCACTATCAATAATGAAGTGCAATAGGGTGCCTTTTACCCACATCTGGGAATGGAAGAGGCGCTCTCCTTCTTCTGGCTCGTCTGGTTCACCATGCTGGAGCTTGGTGGTAGCAACGGTGGCACTGGGTTCCGTGTCAATGATCCGTCTTCCCATTTCTGGTTCTGACTCAGAGTTAGAACCCGCATCTGATTCATAGGCTTTCACTTCAGCCACTAGCATCTACTTTGAGCGACAGTCAGCAGTGTTATGCCAAGGGCTCTTATGGAAGTCTCACCACTTCCCCGTATCTTTCTTTGTCTTTCCGGTGTCCTTCTTTTCTTGCGGCTTGGACTTGTTGTCTTGATACTGTGCATCTTTGCTCTGTCCTTTGTTCTGTGTGTTGGGGCTTCCCTTTCTTGGCTTTTGTTGTGAGGGGTTCCCTGACCCAAATTGTCACATCTTTTGTTTGAGATTCTGCTCGATTTTGATGGCATATCGGTAGGCCGTGCCCAAGGATGAGATGTCTAGAAATTCCATTTCGGTTTGGATGTATCTATGCAGAGCACCGCAATACTTGAGCACCAGATGTCTCTCTGAATCTTTGATACCCAACTTGGTGCGCAAGGTATGGAAGATATTTGTGAAATCTGGCATTGCTTGGTCTCTTTCTTTCTACAGTGTGGTCCATTTGGTATACAAGTCATCATAAATTCCGACAGGGTAGTATTGTTCCTTAATATCATCCCTAAAGGATTCCCAGGTGGTCGTGACTATAAATAATGAAGGTTCCTCTGTTTCCTTTTGATCAAAAAAAGTTTCCCACCAATCTTTGACATGGAGAACAACTTTGAGGAGCACAAAAGTAATCTTTTCTCTATTCGAAAAGTTATGGACAGAGAAATACCCTTCTAGTAGATTCAACCACTTGTCTACAACATCTATGTCTATCTGACCTTCAAATATAGGAATATCAAAGTTTATTTGTACCTTGAAGGGGGCGGTGCCTCTGCTCGAAGAAGATGCGTCGCATGTTGGTAGTCGCCGAAGGATCTGCATGAAATTATCCATCATCTCGTTCCTCCATTGCATGAGGGCTTCCTCAATCAACAGTTTGAAAGGATCTCCTATCTCGTCATATTTCTTTTCTCCTTCCATGAGAGGTCACTTGGGTGTGAGAGAGATTTTGTCCTCAAGAGAAACAAGCTCGAGACCCAAATCTTTGTACTCCGACCTCGTTGGGGACATGCATTAAGATGACAAGGAGAAGACTGCTCTGATACCACTAATCTAGATTTTATGAGAAGAACGAAATGACTACAGATTATTACCAAATGCTTAACACAGAATAACAGAGATACAGTAAAACTGGTTTTCTATTCAATAAGGAAATAAGATGAAACTGTAAAATGCAGCAGAAAACAAGCTTGCTGGAATGGTGGCGGCTTATCTCTGAGAAGAGATGTGATGGTCGCACTCATTCGCAAGAACATGATTACAATGAGGCTCTCAATGCCTTTTTACAATAAACAAGAGTTTCAAAAACCCTAAACATCTATAAGCCTAACCCTAGGAAATGAAGCACCAAAAGTCATGTGGGCCCAGTTTGGGTAAGTCAGTACATCAACTTCCTGGGATCGTAACTTTTGCATACGATCTCCATTTTAGGTGCATGATATCCCATTGGAAAGATCTGTCCGAGGAATACAATAGTTGCACAAAATTTCATGATGAAATTTTGTGAACCACAGCATACCCCAAAAAACATCGTTTAGGGCCTCAAAACGGCTCCAGAAGTCCAGGACCCAAAAAACTGTTAAAAATAGTAAATTATCAAAATTGCTAGAAAGTTGTTTTGAGCCAGCTAGGAAAGGTGGGTGGCCATCAATATCCACCTGGATCAACCCCCCTCTCAATATTCCAACATTTGCATGTGATGTTGAGTTGTGTGTAAGGGTTTTCATGTCTCATGTCATATTGGCCATGAAACATTAGATCATTGTTTGAGTCTTGGCCAGTTGAACAAGATGCTCCTCCATTAATTCTACTGCCACTTCAATGTCTTCCTAAGCATTTTCTTTCCTCTTATTCATGTTCTACTAGAGCTCTTTGAAGAGTTTCTCTATTGTGTTGGTCTTGCTAAGCTCTTTGATGGGAGGAAGATTCCCTTTATGGATCAAAACATGTGCAACCTTGTGGAGTTGAGAATAGGTTTCTAGTGAGATCTTCATTTCCTTTTTATCCCTCTCTTTGGCTTGTTGGCATCAATTAAGGGAAGCATAGTCGATCCTTATTTCTCCTTCTTGGGAACGAGGAAGATTAGTTGGAGCATCTTGGTTCTCAGTTATCTATCGTTTCATATCATTTAATCCTTCCTGAATGGAAACAAATTAAACATTATTGTCTTGCACATAGCTATGTTGATCTGTTATTTGTGCTTCCAATTGATGGAAAACCTAGAGGTGGGCACATGTCATAATGTTTGGGTTGACACACGTTCTACTCTAGGTTTCTAATAAAACCCTGCAAACCATCAACCCTTATGGATACTGGAAGGAAACACTATGCACAAAGTGCACAATGAAGTCTCACCCGAGATGGCTTTAGGTGATAGAAGGGCCCAAATGTCAGCAACCATGGAAGGGATGGTGCTCACAGGGATGTTAGAAATTCCTTCTACCTCATATATATCATATCTACCATTCATACTCAGTTATTAACATTCATTCTGTAGTAAAAAATCACAACATATCTAGTGCGTGATGCATTCTAACTCTAACAGATTCACTCATTCATTCATCACAGACCATTACAATACATAACAAAAACGTTCCACACAATGACACAATTTTTTACTATGGTTCACCCCTCTTGGGTTACATCCACAAATATTTGGCATTATATTCTTATTTATTCATCAAGTCAAGTCATTTTGCTATGTGTATTACATCAGAAGTGCATAAATGCACATGTATAGGTGAGAGTGACCAATGTCTCACCAAGCTCCATATCTTGTGAACTGGCCCTCAGTTACAATCTGTAAGTCTCCAAAACTGACTCAACATTAGCTCCACATCTCTCAACCAAAAATGATAATTATGACTCATAACTCATCAAAAACATACCATGACATGATATCCTCATGTCTTATAATACATATTTATACTTCAAAAATGGGTTAAAAACCTTTACATAAAAGACCAAAACCCTAAACCTAAGTGTATTAGGTTTGTCCACATTATAACCTCCTACGCGTTGTTGGTCCTCGATACAACTGTTTTGTTGTTGCGCTGCCCTTCTTTCTGCCTTTGAATTTTCCTCTTCCTTGTGCTGCTTTTCCCTATTACCCGATGCATTTCTTTCCATGCCTTATGGTGCGTTGCCTTTCCTTGACTTCTAGTGCGCTCTTCATTTGTGGTCCCATTTCTAACTGTTTTCCATAGTTGTTGTGCATTTCCCCAAAATATCTTGCTCCAACAATCCCCTAACACTCACTTATGGCTCATCTCAAGCCACTCAGGAAATGTTTGCAACTTTCAATGAATTATCCAACTCCTAGAGTCTGCCTAAAATATATTCATCTCGAGCTTTCACTTGTGCACTATTCTCCATTATAGACTCCACAATTTTTGTAGTGATATGTTCCTTCAACAATTCTTCAGTATCCAAACTGATTTTTTCAATATGCCCCTTGGATGCATCATTGTTTATCAACATCTTCTCTACACCTTCTTGTAGTGGCTCCCACTGAGCCTACCTCGACTTTTTTTCTTCCTGTATACTCTTCAAATTGTCTCGCAGGTTCTTAAATTCCTACACACTCTTCAGCCTATATGCTATGTTCATCCCCTTCTGTTTATTATTCAAGTCCTCCACTACATTATTTATTCCTTCTTCTTTCTTTTCTAAGTCCTACAGTTTTTCATATTCATGTAGGTTCATCCTTCTGTCATATAACTCTATGATTTCCTTGAAGATCTGTGCAATGTTCTCCTTATGACCTGTCAGCTCCTTCTCTCTTTGTGATCCAACTTTTGGCAGTGTGATTGGTTGTAAGAGTTCCATCAGATATGTGATATGGATATTATAGTTCTCCATGGCCTGTGCTATCTTTTGAATCTTTACTTCTGTTTGTAAGTGATCCCCTTCTTGTGCGCTAGAGGGAATTGACTTGATTACCTTTTCTACATGTTTCCCTATCTGACCAATGTGTTGCTTCTCTTCCTCCCTCTCAACTTGCACCTCATTGATTTTATTCTCTAGTGTGTCCCTAACTTCCTTAGCCAAATGTAACTATGTCATGACCATGCATGCCCTCAATTGAATCTCCTACGCGATACTAACTTGAAGTTTATACAATGCTTTGGTTGGGATGTTGTGAAATTTCAAGTCCAAGTGGTCTATGTCTTTTAGTTTTTTCTGCATTGTCTTCTCGTCCATTTGCAATATTTCCTAAGTAATACAAAAAAATTCTCTCCCCGATGCTATAATCTGGACCATCTCTTGCACCGGAACTGACTTTTCCTGAGCAGTCTCTTTTGGTTGTGCCTATTCCTTCTACTGTGTTGCATTCAGTTGCAGTTGTGCCAATGTGTCCTTAACTTCTATCAGCTTCTAGATTATTTCCTCTCACTGCTTCTCAGCATCGTACCATGACTCTACTACATAATGATACACCTTCTTGGCAACCAATTCTGCATCATATTTTGTCAATTTCAATTGAGGGACACTCTTGTGTTCCTTTATATTATTTCTATGGCCTTCTTCCTATAACACTATCCTCTTCATAGGAAGAGTTTTTGTCTTCACTGTAGTCATTGGTACTTCCATGTCTAGTACCACTCCTCCTAGTTCATCCTGCATGGGAACATTTTTCTCCTTATATACTCCCCCATTAGTTACATTGGTGTGATCCTTCTCCTGCGATGAGGGATTTTTAATATTCTTATGTCTAGGTTTTCTAACTATCGCACTCCCTCCTATATCCTTTGCATGTTCAACAACCTTCCTCATATTTTCTGTTGGATTCTTAGATTTTTGTGATGTGCCAACTTCTACTGGCTACTTTACTTTTGATTCCTTTTTTGAGGTCATTGTTACCTTACACTCTTAAATCCAGTCTTTCATGGATCATTGAAATTCCTCTCTAGTCACATAATACCTCATCTACAACCAATTATTCTTTGAATCCCTTTTGGCTTGAATCCATACATTGTTTCTAGACACTTGAAAATTTGTTATGTTTTTGTGTTCCTACACCACTTTTGGTGTTATCCTCCATGTCTCAGCCACATTTTCTTGCATCTCATCAAAATACATCGCAAACATAATATAGTTATCCTTCCTCATATTTGTGTCTGAACTATGCCACATAGTTGTCTATTGCGTTGTGTGACACTTTCCTAACCTTTGGAAAAATACACTGTACTTGGGTTGTCCCCAACCCACCAATGCTATGAGTATGATCAACCATGAATAGTGGAACTTTGTTCCTAAGTATTGTCCATATTGACAGTCATACAAAAATAAGTTCAATAAATATGGATCCCAACTCAATAAGATTCATTTCATGCACTGCGCAACTGCTACTGTGACACTTGTTGGTGCTTCTTCTTTGCAACACTTCCTCAACAATTTACATTCCATTAACTTAGTTTCCAATCTTGTCGCATGTTCGTTGATCTGGTTGATTATTATGCCTCTTTACCCCCTTTTCAGTGCTAAACTTCTTCATTTCTTATTTCAGAGCCTTATCCTTATTCTTGTCATCTAGGTATTGTTATGGATTTTATCCATTAGTTGGAAGACCTTTTAATTATGCAATCAGGTATACATCTATCAAAATTGGTCTTTTTATCCATAGAATGTTATGATCCAAAATGTTCAAAATATCATAAAATTACATAAGTACACACCATGTATAGAATGTCAATGTGGAGCACAACTCCAATATAGATAAGTTACATAATAACTCCTTAAAGAATAGGGGAACCCCCTCCAAATAACCAAATACCATTCATACATCACAATTCATCTGTCAATTATGAATACATGTTCTCTTATATATATATTCACACTTTCACATGAGGTCCCTTTATCACTAGGCCAACCCTATTACATGTACATTTAGGCCCCTATATTCCCCCCTTTGGGGTCATATCATATACATTTAGCCATATATATGCCCCTCTTGGGTCATAACATAGTACCCTCCTTCAAAAAGCTTCATCCTCAAATATTTTTATTTAAAGGCTTCACATGTGATGAAACCAAGTAATATGACTTTCTTATGTTCTTGCTTTCTTCATTCCATTGTTGATGATCTATCCATCCAAAATCAATTCTTTTTGGTCTTAATCCTTGGTGTCTAGTTGTTGGATAATTTTATTTCCTTTGATTCCATGTATTTTTGTTGAAGCTTCTCCAATTTGTAGTCATTGTTGGTCTCTGATAATATCTTGTTGAAGAGTAGTTTGGTGATGCCTTGTTCCATTAATATTGACAAGTATTCCATATTCTTCCTTCATAATGTTGATATCATCCTTCTTGTATTCCTTGAAATGTTTCTTGGTAATGAGGGTGTCGATACAGTTTCACATTTGATGGTATTCCTTCACTATGCACATGCATTTCATCTATATTATTTTCAGCGACAATGGAATCCTCTATCATATTTTCTTGGTCTTTGATTACTCTTGCCTTCAATATAATACCATCATATTTGGCATGTACATCCTCTAGATTGAGTTCAACTTCTTCAAGTATATTCTATTGACCTTCTTGAATATTATATTATTTCTCCTTTTGAAGTTGCAATGTGATCCCATCTAACAAATTATGATGTCCTTCTTCAATTCCGGCTTTCATTTATGACTTTACCTCATCCGTATTTAAGGATTCCTCAACCCTCTTGCAAATTTCCTCTTGCAGTCTTTTGGTAGATTCTTCATCCAAGATTCTTCTTTCTTCTTTATTTTGACAATTCTTCTTTTCTTCTTTCAATCACTTAACCTCATCCAATAGTTTTTTATTATGGATTCATAATCTACATATCTCTTCATCTTTCTTTTTCAAATCTTCCCTTGATTCATCTTTTTCCCACTTTGATTTACTATTATTTTCTTTCTTTAAGTTCTTAACCTCCTTAATGAGTGATTCATTAAGGGATCATATCTTAGATAAATCCTGACCCTTATTCTTAATATCTTCCTTTGATTCTTTTAATTCATCTTGAATTCTATACAATTTCTTCATTTTTGTATCCCTAATCCATTTATCTGAGAAGAGTTTTTCAAATTCTTCTCATGTGCAGTTCCATCTAGTATTTTGATCAACACTTATCCACCACTTCCAAGATTCATCAAAAAAAAATCTCTTTCTTTCCTAGGAGTCATATTATATTATTTTACCAACCTCAACCATTCCAGATGATTGATTTCATCTTTATCTTCATCTAGGGAAGAATTAGGTAATTCCATTGATTCTTAATTGAGGTCTAACCCCAATCCTTGACTTCTAACCTTCCTATATTAATGATAAATATCTCAAATAGTTATAATCCTTGTTCCAATATTCTCTTCTATGTTTTATATTTCCAATGGATTTTTAATTAGATCAATTGGACATTCCAATCAAAATTTATGATAGTTTTAAGTGAACATACCTTTGAAATCCTGATTTGGAGCCTATCCTCCTAGCCAAGCTTACTCCTGATGTATCTTTGCAATTTTGTCCCTTCTTAGTCTGAAATTGCAACCTATATTCCTCTGAAATTTCTTCTCTTCAATTCCATAGGTATGACCAAAAGTGGATGTGCCAAGTGGAATTTATGGTAACTTCCCCACACCTTGATGATTTTTGGCCTTTCCGGGATATCTCACTTGTATAGAGTTCCCCACACAAAAAAATTGAAATACAATTATGAAAATGGTACCAGAAATACTAAAGACTGTCCACTATCCAGTGCAATTGGTCTCACTCAATTTGGATACTCTAGGAATAATTTATGATTTTTTTACTTGGAACACCTTCTTGAGACTACTCAACAGGACTAGTCTGATATCCTATCTTCCACAAGGTGTATCTACAAATGTAATATGACCTAGAATCTAAAATATTTATCACAAATACTTGGAAAATTTCTATGAAGAACCTCTATATTTCAGGGTCTGAAATATTACATAAAAATATTTATAGAAAAAATTATGCGATGACTAAATTCGGGATGATTCCATAGCCCTATCTTACATAGGCTATATCTTCGAAAGTATAAGGCCTAAGGAGATGAAATTTTAACCCCACATACCTTGATCTGTATACTAAATATTCTCCAAGGGATTCCTTCTGAAACACAGTATAAAAAAGGTTATATCTAAAATTACAAGGTGTCTTAGATGTAGCAGCGAAACCCCAAGACCATGAGCTATGATACCAAATGTTATGATCCAAAATGCTCAAAATATCATAAAATTACAGAAGTACACACCATGTAAAAAATTTCAATGTGGAGCACAACTCCAATATAGATAATTTACACAATAACTCCTTAAAGAATAGGGGAACCCCCTCCAAATAACCAAATAACATTCATACTTCACAATTCACCTCTCAATAATGAATACATGATCTCTTATATATAGTTATTTGCACTTGCACATGAGGCCCCTTTATCACTAGGCCGACCCTATTACATATGTATTTACACATTACATGTACATTTAGGCCCCTATATACCCCCCTTTGGGGTCATATCATATACAGGTAGCCATATATATGCCCCTCTTGGGTCATAACATAGAACTCCTCCATGCACTAAGGCTAATAGTTGTTTGATGTAGTTGTTCACATCTTTACCCCTTTCAAAATGAGGGATTTCCAATAAGTTCATTATCCTTTTATTGTACATCCATGCAATCCATTATTTTGGTCTAATATTGGATCTCTTTTCGGTCCTGTACCTTTTCTCTCCATATACACCTTTGGCACAAACTCGGGGAACTTGTCCCTATCTGCAATGTCATGGTCTATGTATTTCAATTTCTCCACATGTCCTAAAATGCCTAGAAGAATCATGACTCCTTTAGGTATATGCAGTAACGACAGTGTAACTTCTGTCTATTTGCATGACAACCTTTGTATTGGTTGTTTTCCCTTTTTCTTTTCTATCGCGCTGGATGGCCCTGTTTCCTAGTGTGCATCCACTTCTTCCTTTGCGTTGAAATTCAGTTATTCTGTGACATACTCAACTTGTACCTATTCTTTTGTTTGTGGTGTTGTCTCTAGGACAAATTGTTTCTCTACTTCGGCTTGTGCCCTAGGCTCATCTAATTCTGTTCTTTCATCATTTTCCCTATTCATCTGTTGTCACGCTCCCAAACCTAGCTATTGTGTAGAGTTTTGTGTTATGGTACGGTTTTGTTCTTCGACCTTAAAATCAACATCCATTTGTTCAGTCATTGGTTCTTTCTCTTCAAAAAATGTTGGAATAACTGAATCAGGTAATGGGATAACATCCACATCTACGATTCTGTAACGACCCTGCTTAAATAAAGGTAAAGGATTATTAATTATAATTAAATTGATAATTTGATTGTCCTAAGATGTTAGCCAAACAATAATTGTTTCCTATATAATATTAACTAAATTAATTATCATTAATTATTTGTTCATAATTGTCAATGGTTATTTAATTATTAATCAACTCTTTAATTATGTGAGTAAATAATTTATTAAAACTTACGTATATGAGTGGGATAACAAACATTAAATAAAGGATAAGAAGCATTAAATAAATGGGATGAGATATTTAAGAATGGGATAAGATATTAGGTAGGGAGTAAATGAAGGGAAGTCGGTGAAGGAGGGATAAGGGGGGGAAAGGAGTTTTGGGGGAGGATTATTCTACGGGAGTTGGGGGGGATGGATTTTGGGAGCTCTGAGTATTGTAGAGAGGGAGGTGAAATTTTGTGAGTGGCATTGACACAGTGCACCAGGTTGCTTGGGGTTTTGGGCACGGGAGCCAAGATTCCTTTCGGTTTCCTGGAGCTAGGGAGCCGGACAAGCTGCTCCTAGTTAGCTGGGTGGATAGTCGGTTTGGGCAGTGTTGGTCAGTTCATCGGGCTAGGTAAGACAACAACAAGTCAGCAGGGAAGGGACAGCCATATCGACGGGAATTAGCATCAGAAATAGGTATTTATATGTGATTTGTTGAGTTATTTCCATGTTGTAGATAGATTTTAACTTATGCAGAATATTTATGCTTTTGAAGTGAATGTATAATTTACGTAAGGCAATTATATGTTAATTGAATTTTAATTTTGTATTTAATTAAGCCGGGTCTTTACAAATGGTATTAGAGACTTGGTTCAAAATCTGGAACCAAGGGCCTACCTACCTACCTACCCGCCTACCCAATTTGGTTATGGAATTATACCCACCCAAAATTTTGATAAATCTGAGCCCTATGGGCCAAGTTCCCAGCTCTTAGGTCCTCCTCTACCACTAGCTTGCTTGTTGAAGAAGTTACATAACCGTGTCCTCCCCCACTTGCCTCATCGATCTTTTCCATAAACTTTAGCTTGCTCTGGTCTGGTCCTTCAATCCACTAACCTGTCATCCAGGAACTGGGAATTGGCTTGGATGAGGTTCCTCCCTCTAATTCTTCTCGTGTGTTGACTCTTCTCTCTGCATATCCATTTGTATCTGTACCTCCCTGTTGGAACCTAAGTTACAAGAAACGGAGCGCACTCCGAAGGTTTTGCATATAAGAAACATCTATACTATATATACAAATAAATATTTATATTATACTAAAATATTGCCAAATCGAGGAGGTTGAAAGGAAGACTGCATATTGTATAGTGAAATTTGAAAATTTAAAATGTAATAATCTAAAGAAGGAAGGGGAGAAGATTTTACAGTTCTAGAAGTTAATGGAAGTTACCATGAGATAAGCTTGGCAATTGTTATTATTCATGTGATTAATATGACGAATTTACTGGTTAAAAATTTACAATCTAATAAAAAACTCAAGGTCATAGTTCTCCGAGATTGAAAATGAGGAGTCTTAAAATTTCTGGTCAGAAAATAGGGTGTCAGTCTCAGAATTTAGAAACATAGTTCAGATTCCCAAGACGCAGCTCCTTTAAAATTTTAACAGATTCCCAAGACGTGGCTGAGGTGCCTAAGATTAAATCACGCATTGAATCAGAGCTGTCCTCAAATTGCAGTTTCTTGGGAACAAACAAGGCTTTTTACCATATCAGATATGTAAATTTACAGACCAGAAAACATAATTTCTTGGTGTGCAATTATAACCTCCAAACCAGAATGCAAATTCAGACTAAAAGATGTATTTTCTTGCTTGGTTCCCGAACTCCCTCAAAAGCCTATTTTTATGGGCCGGAGTCGACGCTCAACTACGTACAGCGGGAGAGACCGTAAGCGAACGGTCAAAACTTATCGTCAAACTGGTCGAGCTACTGGAATCATCGTTCTATCCGGCTACTGGCTACCGTGAGAGGATACGCTTTAGGCATTGGAATACCGGTGCTATCGTTCCCTAGGATGTAGTTGGGCTTATTATTATTTTAGCTCAAACATATGTTGGTTTCAAGCCTTCTTATAATCCCCTGTTTTAAATGTGAATAGATGCAATTTTTTTACAAACATAAATCTTAGTCTTAAGGTCGCATGGATTGAGACCAAGGTGCGCTATTATTGTTTTCTCCAGGTCTAGAAGGGATATACAAACAGAGAACTAGGGGCTATTATACAACAAGAAAAAAATGATTATATGTGTTGCAAATGAGTGTTGTATACTCATCGTTCTGAGGTCTGGGTGTACTTCTAGATGTTTCAAGTTTAAGGGTGTTTTTTTTTTATCACCAGAACTTGTTGACGGGCGAAACAGTCCATCCGTCAACTGGGAGAGTGGAACCGGTCCGGGGTTGTCTAAATAACCCAAGCCGTTTGGAATGGACCACCCTAATGAGTTTAACGGCTCCGTTGGCCGCTCTAAGGTCTCCTAAGAAAACCAAAGAGAGAATTGATCTGAGTTAAGTGATCTAAACTAAGGAAACTAGAAACTAATAAAAATCAACTAAAACAAACTAACTAACTAAATAAAAGAAATCAAACTAAAATAGAGGAAACTAGAAACTAATAAAACAAATAAAGAAACAAATATACTAAAATATAAACTATGCAAACTATTCTATCTACAAACTACAAATTATTCTAATAATAACTCAAATCAACTATCTAATTATCAATTTAATTATAGTTTATTCACAAATATACATTACATACAATCTACAGATTTGAATAAAATCTGTGAAACTAATTTGCTTGCTGTCCCAAGACAGCGAAGATAACTCTTTTTTGATTTTATGATTTATGAATAAGAAAGTAAACTAACTGAAATTAAAACAAATCAAAATTATATCTATATTAAACTACTTAATAAAAGCAGTAAACTAAATACTAATTGATCTGGAAACGCTCCAAGTCTGCCCTGTGTATGATGACTTCTAAGTTGATTGGAGGAGGGAAAATCACGCCAATTAATCCGTATGCTTCTCGTAAACGATCAACGATGCTGCTTCTTGAAGTATGTTACAGGACAAACAAGACATAAAAGAAAATCATAACAATTTTCTGATTATAAATTCCTACAAAAGGGGAAACCTATTATGCAACAAATTTATATATTACAGTTCAATTTATGAAGAAGACAAAGCTATGATCCACAAATTGAACTAACAACTGTTATGTCTTTTATCTATTTGGAAGAAACAAGATATAGATAACAATAATAAGATTATATCATTTGCATTTGATTTAGGTAGCTAAAGCAATACTAA
>ML780219.1:273366-297242 GCA_009831015.1 Picea engelmannii | reverse complement strand
AAAACTTACGTATATGAGTGGGATAACAAACATTAAATAAAGGATAAGAAGCATTAAATAAATGGGATAAGATATTTAAGAATGGGATAAGATATTAGGTAGGGATTAAATGAAGGGAAGTCGTTGAAGGAGGGATAAGGGGGGGAAAGGAGTTTGGGGGGAGGATTATTCTACGGGAGTTGGGGGGGATGGATTTTGGGAGCTCTGAGTATTGTAGAGAGGGAGGTGAAATTTTGTGAGTGGCATTGAAACAGTGCATCGGGTTGCTCAGGGTTTTGGGCACGGGGGCCAGGATTCCTTTCGGTTTCCTGGAGCTAGGGAGCCGGACAAGCTGCTCCTAGCTGGCTGGGTGGATAGTCGGTTTGGGCAGTGTTGGTCAATTCATAGGGCTAGGCAAGACAACAACAAGTCAGCAGGGAAGGGACAACCATATCGACGGGAATTAGCATCAAAAATAGGTATTTATATGTGTTTTGTTGAGTTATTTCCATGCTGTAGATAGATTTTAACTTATGCAGAATATTTATGCTTTCGAAGTGAATGTATAATTTACGTAAGGAAATTATATGTTAATTGAATTTTAATTTTGTATTTAATTAAGCCGGGTCTTTACAGATTCCTTCTTATTGACTAGGGTTTTGAAATTTTGGTGCTTACTCCTACAGTGATTTGATGGCACTGTGAGTTTTTCTTGCGGTGTCGCTGAGAGCTCCAACTTTCAGCGGCGCCATGCTACAAAATCCTAAAAATACCGCTCTGAATCTTCGTTGAATTCTCTGAAAATATATGCTCACACTTAGTTTTTCGTCCTTCGATATCTTATTCTCTAAGTCAAAATGATTCATGTTGTGTAAGTTTCCTTCTTTTATAGATCCTATCATAAATTCTCTTATGTACCCTATTTCTATGTTCACCGGTTTCTATCTTTCTGGCTGCTTTCCATGCCGACACGTTGCGTTCATATTTTTCTGTCATGTAGTGTCTTCAGGTTCTGTCATACCACTTACTAACTTATGATGTGCACTATATAATTCAACTATCTGTCTACCCCTTGTCCATCTATTAACTTCTTTTTGTCTTTTTCTCAATTTTCCACTTTTTTCTTCTCTTTATCTCTTTTTCTTCCTACTATATACAATATCTACATGTCTACTTTAGCCACTGCAACTATTAAGGTTTAGTAGGTTGAATCTCCCTATATAGTTTCATTTGAGTACTATTGACCAATCCTTGAATCTCTTGCCTTGCTAAATCCTGCAGGTACACAACACCTCCATCTATGACAAACTTTATCTCAAAAATCCCTAGCCAATGCATTCTGAATTTCCTGGGCATTGTAAATATTTACTGTCATAGAGGAGAACCAAATATCCTTCCTTGAAGTTATTTTTCTTAATGTGCCTATCATGCCAAGATTTGTCCTTTTCTTTTTGTACTTCCCGATGGAAACCAACTATAATCCTTTCTTCTTCTAGTTCCATGAGTTGAGCCAATATTTCTTGTACGACACCTCTTTCTGTCATGTTTGTAATGAATGCAATGTGCAAACTAGGTATCAAATACTCCAATGAGACTACTGCTTCTTGTCAATACACAAACCTGAAAGGTGTCTTCTATGTGAGTTTCTTGCATGTAGTTTTATAGGCCCATAACACTAGTGGTATTTTCAAATCCCAATCATACCTATTTACATTGCAAATCTTGGTTAAGACATTCTCCAATATATTGTTAAATGCTTCCATTCTTCCATTAGATTGAGGATGGTAAGGAGTTCTTTTCTAATGATGTATCTCAAATTCTTCAATGATTTCCTAGATGGTATTATTAATAAAATGAGTCCCCTGATCACTCATCAGAATTCTATGGCATCCAAATCTTGTAACTACTTGTTCAAATAGGAAGTGTGTTGCAGTTTATGTGCTACAATCTTTCATTTATGTTGCTTCAACCCATTTGGTTAAATATTATTTCATTGTAATTATATGTCTTTCTCCTGATCTTTTAGATGGTGGATTAATCGGTCCTACAATGTATACTTCCCATTATTAAACACTTTCAAAGTTACTTAAGGTCTAAGGGGAATCTCATCCCTTTTGGATGGCTTTCCTACCCTCTGAAAGACATCACAATTATGTAAATACTCCTTTTCATCTTTTGAAACTATTTTCCACCACAATCATGTCTGCAATATCTTTTGCATAGTATATTTCCCTACATAATGTCCTCCAACTATTCCTTCATGTGCTTCTACTAAAATGGTAGGTCATTCATTCTCCGTGACACATCTCCTTAGAATATTTTCTACTCCTATTTATATAAGTGTCCTACAATAAGTTGGTAGTCTGTAGCTCTAACTACCAAATTCTTATTCTGCACAATATTATATTCCTTTGGGGAAAATCCTATACTCAAAAATTCAATAATGTCAGCAAAATATTCATCAACAATATGCAATGAAAATATTTGTGCATCAGGGAAATTATCCTCCAAGGTTCTTGGTTCCTCTCCATTAGTTATCCTTGATAGATGATCTGCCCCTACATTTAATCTTCTAGGTTTCACAACAACTTAAAAATCAAACTCCTGAAATAAAAAAAACCATCTGCATATTCTTCCCCCCAACACTGGATTGTTAACCAAATATCTAAGATTGGAGTGATCTGTAAACATCTTAAATTTTTTTCCTAACAAATAATGTATGAAATTCTATAATTCATATACCATAGCCAAACCTTCTCTTTCTGTGGTATTGTAATTCTGCTCTGAATCTGAAATTTTCCTGCTTGCAAATGCTATTGGGTGATCTATATCACCTTCTCTTGGTTGTGTCAATACTGCTCCAAGTTCTATTGAAGATGCATCCACATTAACATGGAACTCTTTCAACCAATTTGGAAACACTAAAATTGGTTTTGTTATCATTTTCTCCTTCAAGATATCCAAACTTTGTTGGCACTCATCGTTCAAAAAATTATTTATAAAATCCTTAAATGCAACTACTACTACAAGCAACTACTACTACTCTTGAAAAAATAGTAGGGCAATTCTTCAATCCAAAAGTCATGATTGTATACTAATATGACCCCCATTATGTGGAAAATGTAGTCTTATGTCAATTATTTGGTGCTATCGTGATTTGGTGATACCTTGAAAATCCATCAGTAAATGAATATGCTTATTGTCCTCCTACATTCTCCAATACTTCATCTGTAAATGGAGTAGTGAATGGATTATGCAAACATGAATAATTCAACTTCCTCAAGTATACATAGATCCTTGTTCCCCCTTACTTCTTCTCCTGAATTACCATAGGGATAATCCACTCTGATTCTTTAACATGTTCTATTATACCAGCTTCTAACATCTTGTCAATTTTTGCCTTAGCTTTCTATTTCTACACTGGATTCAACCTATAATGTATCTGTTTGATTGGTCTAACATCTAGTCTTAGAGGAATCTTCATTTCTCCAATTTCTCCTCCTACCCATTTCATCTCTAAAAATGTTGCTGGAAATAGATCACTATACTCACACAATAACTCAGTTATACTTTCCACTGTCTGATTATCCCATTAGTCACCAATGATTGCAATCTTTAGACTCTTCTCTATTCAAATATTAGCTTTCTTGATATTAGTGGTGTGGAAAAATCTTCTTTCTCTAACTGTGGTTTTTCTACTTCTATTTCTCCTTAAACTTCTATGATTTGAATATCACGTGGGATTTCTTCTGTTGGATCATCTTATGCGACGTGATAATAATGTAGTAATTGTTTGAATGTATACTAATTTTTATTTTGATATGATGTGACAATTTCAACTTCAGGCTTTTCAAAGATCATGTCTCTTACCACTTTCAGTGTTTTATCTACCATTGGATTCTAATGTTCAAATGAAAATGCAATAGCAAAGTTTCGTTGCATCTCCTCCCAATTTGCAGTTCCTCTGCGCAGTTCTAACTCTGTGTACCAATTCCTTGGGATGCCTTCTAATGTATGAATAAAATAATGTGGACATTCCTTTGGTGGTACCAATCTCCATTGAACCATGCACCTATATATATGTTCTCTGGGTTTTCCAATCCCATCATACTTCTCCAAATATCTATTCTCCTTCTCTGTGTCAAATCTAATGCGTAGTAACCTCTTGCATTGATACAATTGATTGATATTATCTTTATAATCACCCCACCAACGTGTAGGTGTTTGTTTCAATGCAATATGAAAAACTAATAGCCTTTGATTTTCCAAAACATCTAGCTCAAAATTTCTTAAAAAATATTCCAAATTATTTTGACCATAGAAAGTTGGAGGTTCTCTTACCTACGAGCTAATCGATCTCAGTGTGCACGTCATCCTTGCACATATTCTGGTGGAGATATCATTTAATCACTACTACCAATTCTCCAATCCTATGTCAGAGTTTGACGAATGAGAACTAATGCTTCTCTAGCTAAGCATTCCATTTACAATGGGTTTATATAATCTTCCTCGCATGCGGTAGTTCTATAAAATTGATTCACTTGTCTGTGATGAAGTTTTTTGTCGCAGATTCAACATATATGCCAGCTTCTAAGGGATCTAAGGGTGATATAAATATGTATTCTCTTGATTCAAAAATCATCTTCCTGGTATTCAAGTTGATGATATCCTCATTATAAAATGCCCAATCCAGTCTCAACAATACTGGATAAGGGGTAGTGTTGTCCAGTATCTCAATCACCTCAAAGTCTGGTATCGTTCACACACCATATAGATCCATTGGTATGCCATTAAATCTACTAATTGGTACCAGTCTATGCTGATTTTATAGATTTAACTGAATAGGTGAATACCCTAGTGTAAGCTCCCCCACAGCTTCCCATGCCTTATTAGGAAGAGAATTTACTTCAAACCCCAAATCTAGTATGATATGCCCCATATTGAAGTCTCCAATGTTTACATTCAATATGAACTCTCTATTTTTTCATATCTTCTTACAAACCTGATTGACTCTCTTTTTTTCTAGTTTCATCTCTTCTCCAAAATTGGACTTTTCTAACAGACTTTGTAACACTTATAGAGAGGTTTTATCATTCAACAACTTCAAGAAAGAACCCAAAAAGTTTCTAAGATTACTTACTTGTTATGAAGTCTGATCTCTGCTGGTATGATCAAACGATTGAGGCATGTCATAGATTGGTGCATCATCTCCTAGCTTTGTTCCTAAAGTATACGCAATATTCTCCTTCAAAATATCTTGTCTAGCTTGCTTGAGTATCTCCTTTTCTTTGCACACATCAAAATGCTATTCAGGTGTTGTATTATTTCTCACCCACTGGTGCTAGTCCTGATTCTACTTTGTTGTATTTTATTCTATCTTGTTTCCACCTTTAGTAACTACATTGATCTTCTCCCATCATCATCTCTAGTTTCCACAACAATCCATTAAACATTCTGATTATTTTGGTTCCTCTTTTCCTGTATCCTTGTTAGTAGTGTCAAGTAGTCTTCTATATCATGATCTTCTGTGTGACAATACATATATGTTGTTGTTGGTTGTAGACAATCCATTGCATAGTGTATAGTTTTATGACAATTGTGACATGTTACTAGTCCTCTACCACCTCCAAATCCTCTTCCTCCACAACCTCCTCCTCTGAATCCTCATTTATTACCTTGATTGTTTGCATGTGGCGTATTGTATTGTGGTACTTGATTATACTACAACTGTGCATTAGTATAGTCTGTTCGTGTTGTAAATTGTTGTGCGTTATTATATTGTTGCGCATGTGGAACGTTCATTATTTCATCCTGCATCCTATATGCATTTGAAGTCCTCTCCTTCATCATCTCCAAATTTCTACAATCCTTATCTTCGTGGCCTATCGACTTGTAGAAATTAAAAAATGTACTCTTGTGTATTGTTTGATACTTTTTCATCATGAGACAATGATAAGGATCATGTCCATGTGTTCTACATATCTCACACCATGGACCTCCTATCGGTAAAATATTTGGCATCCCTCCTCCCAAGTACTGTGCAAATGGTTTGTTGCCATCCTTATACACACTTGCAAATGTGAGCTAAGTCCGGCTCACTTAGTGTGTCCTTGGAGGCACAATGCCTAGGTTCACAACCCATGCTGTCACTTTGACCGAAACCTCTTCCATCTACGCTCACTCCTAGGAAATCCAAGGGGGGTACACCCTAGTTTCTATATAAGATTTAGAGTTTAAGTTCTAGGAGTTGATTTTAATTTGTTAAAGTTTTGGGGGGAGTCTAACCTATGATGCAAAACAACAATGCAAGATGCAAGGTTAGAATGTTAAGTGAGCCCTTTCCCTAAGTCAACTAAGAATAGTGCCTAAGGTTGGGCAAGGGGTCAACTATATGTAAGGGTGTTTCGTTACAATATAATTAGAAATATTACAAAAGAATAAATATACCAATACTTACAATAAAGAATGCTAGAAATACAAAATGATACAACACAACAAGCTAACCACATTATTTAAATGTGCAAGATTTAAATAAGATGAAGGTATTATCATCATGGACAAATTAGGCCTACGGATGCCCCAATAGCACTTACTCTATTGGACTGCTCCTCAATGGCAACATCAACATTTACAAGTCAAACGAAAACTTAGAATATTTAAAAGTTAAGGCACAAGTATTCCACAATGATTATGATACTCAACACTTAGTTATTTAACCCACAAGTTATTATTAGATGAAAGATTGAATTACAAGTATTAAGACCAATTTTTAATTACTTAGTGAGTTAAGGGTTCTCAAGGTTGAAAATATTTTATTACCCTTATTAAGTGTTTCACCAAAAAACCTCCTCCCCCGGTTGCCAAATGACTGTTGGATGCTCAATAAGTATGGAAACAAGGCCTACCCTATCTTTGCAGGTCAACCTGAAAGATTGAGTTTTTACAAAAAGGATGCTCCTTCACGTCGTGAGACCGTCCCCGACCTATCACCTTTCGTTGCCCTCCTCAATCCCTGTTTTAGATGGTGAACCCTATTAAGTCTTTTAAGTATGTATATCAATTGGTTAGAATTTTAGGTGTATTTAGGAGTGTTTTAATGATTTTACGATGCTTAAAAATATTGATTTATTGCCAAGGCCAAAACTCACTTCAGCTTGTTACATGTGTTACTTAAACATAAGAATGAAGCATCTAACACATGTATAGCAATATAAAAGCAAGATGAAATAACAATTTAGTTTGTCTCTATGATTTCACCATTAACATAAAGAAGCTTGTTAAGAAAGACTACTAAAGCAAAAGGGCAAGAACAACTTGCCAAAAAGAGGAAGAAGAACTCATGCTTGCACCACTTATCTCATGTTTATTTTAAAGCATTAAGAGCAAAGCATTAAGAAGAGAAGCTTGAAGATTTAAGTGTGTACATACACTATCAACTTTATCCAACAACACATTCACTTAAGTGTGGTGGAAAATGGCCTTAAAGATATGATAGCATGAAATGAAAACCACTCACTAAACCATCTAAGCATTAACCATTAGTGTGTTGGATTAGAGCCTGTAAATGAGATAGATCTTTAAAATAGATATAACATGCAACTAGATCTAAATAAGTGATTATTCCCCAAGGGATTAAGCTTAAAGATTAATGTGTGAGAGATTTAGATCTAGATGATTTTAACCATTTAAGCATAAATAGATCAAAATCACATTAAAACCCTATCCTCACAATTTGGGATATTCCTCTCCCAAAGTGTAGGTAGTTATTAAACTTAGAAGATAACTTGGAAAGAAAGAGATAAAGAAGCAAGAGAAAGAAGCAAGCAAGGCAAGCAAGTAAGATAAGAATCTCACTAAGCCCACGTCCTAGCTTAGGAGAGTGATTTAGAGATAGAAAACTCAAAGCTAGATCTTACCCAAGCTCACACATGAGAGGTAGGTTGTACCAATCCTTCTCCCACACTATGAGCAACTAAAAATCAGCAAGAAGTGAAGAAAGTATGCCCAAGAGGCTAGAAGAAGTGAAGATAAAGGTTGAGAATGTTACCCACTTGAAGAGAGGGGTCTTGGAGTGTTGTGGACCTTTTTGGGGTAGCATAACCCTCTCAACCATATCTGAACCTGCAAAAACCAACAAGGTATACTTGCTAGAAATGCTACACACAACAAGCAAAGATGAAGAAAAAATTCTAGTTTTGGTAGAAATTTTTCACATAGTGTTATCGGACTAATCGGTAGGTGCGGACACTAACTGATATCCCTAGATCCACCTGGATCTAGAACAAAACAGGACAGGACAATACTCTTTCCCTAAGTTTTGACTATTGAATCAACTAGTAGGAAGGAATAAGTAACATACCTTTATATCACTTCCTAGGGTCTCTGTTGCTCTAGCTTCGCTCTGGCGCTCTCATGAAGTCAAGACCAGGACAACACAAACCAACCAAAGTGAATATTGTACAATATATTCAATAGTTAACCTATGGGTATGATCAAGGAATTACACAATAAAGTGAGATTAGCTTTATGGGAAAGGGACATGCCACTGTATCATATTAATGGAAAGTAAAGCTTACAACCTGAGCCTTGATGTCGCAAAATCCCTTTCGATGGATCTTGGCTCCGACACACACACTTGCTCAATCCTTGCATGAAGAAAATAAAATCCTCTTGATAGACTTGCTAGAGTCTCCAAGCTGTTGATCAATGTTGAGTCCTTCACACAATTATTTCACCAATTCTCCAATGAATCTTGATTAACCTTTTCCATGAGAATCCCATCAATATATTGGAGAGAATGAATTAGTTACTTGGATAAGAATGATCCCAAAATATCAGGGAATCTAGTACTAGGATAACCATTTGAATGCCAACCCATCCTTCTAGAAGATTCCCTTCTAGAAACATCGAGAATTCATCTTTTTCCATGCTTTAGGAAGAGTTCGCACCCTAGCAGTTCAACACAGTGCGAACTTCTCGCACCCTAGCTTAAGGCAGCCTGCGAGAATCAGGCATTCTCGCAGGAAAATATACTAGCAGCCTGCAAACCTTCTTCAAAAATGATATTTTTGGAAAGAGAAGAAAGTAACATTTCTCAGGAGAAAGTTCTTATGAAGAGCCTGAGTACACCATCATCAATACATCATCATGATGACCAAAATCATGGGTAACACATAGATAATTTTATGAAGAAAGTATATTTAGATGACTAATATACTATTTTAAGCTAGCTGAAATATGTATGAAAGGACATCAAGAAAGAATGAGAAAAGAAGATAGAGAAAAGAGGAGCTTTGTGTGCTTTAAGGGAGGACTCTTCCTTGAGGCATTCCCAATAAAACCCTTGAAGCGAAACCTGCAAAATATTAGCAAGATCTATGTATACCAAGATAATATGGCTGAATGTGCTAATAAGATGAAATAGTTTCACCCTATCTAGCAACTCACTTATATAGATCTACAAGAATACTCGTTGTTATATCTACTCAAATAAAATACTTTACCCAAGATCTAGGTTATGCATAAATCAAATCAAACCATATAATTTTACCTCATATGTAGAAAGAAAAAAAATAATTGTTTCTCTTCCAATGATCCTCCAAAGTTTCTCCTTTATATTACTCAATAAATACATCTTGGAGAAATACTTGCTCCAAAACCCTAAGAGCCAAAGAATGGAAGAAAGATGGAACAAGAGAGAGAGAGAGAGAGAGAGAGAGAGAGAGAGAGAGGAAAATCAAGTAGCATAACAATAGCTCAATATATGGTAAGGAAATGAGGGTGAGAGGGGTTCCATTTATACTTGAAGAGGCAAATTCACCCCTCTTGGATCAATGCCAAGTGTCCACCACCAAGCATAAGAGCGAATCCCAAGGGTAGGGCACACCATCTAGGGTTTGAGAAGTATATCTAGGGTGTGGATGAGTGGTATGGTGTTGGGATCACACAAAAGAGGTAGTGGGAGGCTATAGGATGCATGCCAAGGGAGATAAAGGGGTCCCAACTCATAAAAATGATTTTTCTAGGAGATCCACAAGAGGGAGGTGTAACTCTCCTTGGAGGGCGCACCATTTGGGGGAGTGGGAAGGAGTGGAGATGAATTAATGAGGGGAAAGGAGTGGATACACTCTAGGAGGTGACGTGGAGGGTAAAGGGAGGAAATCCACATAGAAAGGTGTCCCCTCACACATCAAACACATGTTGCCACGTTTTTCTAGCTAGGGGGGGCGTAACTTCCCTAAGGAGGGCGTGAGGGTTGAGTGAGTGAGGGGGTGAGAGGTTTAGAAAAAGGTTAGAATAAGATGGGTGGGTAGATTTAGGATTATGAAACCTCTCTCAATATTTATCCACCTTCACAACATCCTTTATATTCATTATTACAATTTTTACATTTTTTCTATGTTTGGACTTAGTAATTAAAATTGTTGTTTTTGACTAGCTGACACTCCAGGTGGACAAACCCATAGAAGAAGTTGTCCGACTGAGATGAAACTTGATACATGGGTGTAGGGGGTCTCATTCCATTTCTTTTGAGCACAAATACCCCTATTAAAATTCCCAGGACCTAGTTTTTACAATTTTTGCTAAAAAATAATTAATTAATTAAATAATTAAACCTCCAAACTTACTGAAATTTAATTAAAAATTAATTAATTAAAAAAAACTAATATAGACTCAAGGGAATTCCATGAAACTTTATAATATGTTGTGCATGGTCATTTACATAATTTCCTAATAATAGTTTCTAGGAGATAAAACCATTAGAACGTCGTTCACCACTTTGGAGGAATTATTGCAAGTGTGAGGGAAAAACTCAAGGGAAATCAATAAGGCTGAAAAGCCCAATTGATAACCTGAGGATAAAAAACCCTTGGTGAAAGGAAGTCTCCCAATGAACCGATCCCAAGGTAAATAACCTAACTATGACTCATGCATACCTATTACATTATTGACCCACGTAGGGGTGCGGAAATTCCAGTTACAAAAAGAAGTGTCGAGGCCAAAAATTCCCTGTAGAACCAAAGTCTCCGACAAATGAGCATATGATGATACATCTATTAATGGAACATGGAGTTGAACCCCTAGTTGGAGAGGCGGTCAACCTGGCTCCACATGGGGACGTGTGTTCGATATTCTCGAATGGGATGGAGAGCATACGAGAATCCAGCACCTACAAAACAGAGTGCTCACCAATAAGCAACATAAGAATACATATATACATAATGAAATAAAAAAATTATATAAACAACATTTACATAATGAAATAACTAAAGTACAACATTATAATTTTATAGAATGAAATCTATGATACAAAAATATTTTCTAAGTACATATTGACATAATGAATGAAACAATACAAAATTGAAAATACAAGGGAAAAGGTTAGAGATACGTTACAGAGGGTGTCCCTTTGGACACCAAGTTTCCGCATGAAGAAATACTTCAAGGAGGGGTCATCTCACTAGCATGTCTGACTTTATATCATCCCACTGGCTCAGAAAATTTGTCAAAAAACAGATACACTTTATGTTGATTGTTTACCCTTTCATGTGAATTCTAGTCTTTATCCTTAGGCCACTTGGGGTAGTTCCCCTTAAAAAAATTATGATGGTTTTCCATAGGTGCCAAGTGAAAAATTTGTGAACTTAATCTTTCCTTAAAAGGTTTGGCATACCTTTTACTAGGGATGGTGTACTTTACTTTATCAATATTAACTTTATCATCCCTAGTAATTCTCATCATATTATCATTACTTATTCTATCTTTCACTTTCCCATTTTTTGAAAACCCAGGAGGGTGTAGCGCAAGAATCCCATCTGATCGTTTCTGACATTTAACTGATTTTGTTGATGCAGGTTGAGTTGATGACACATTTTCAACTGATAAATCCAACTCTGACTTTGACTCTGAAGGAGGCACATTATTATCTGTCTTGTCTGAATTTTCCTCAAAAATAAGTCCATCAAAAGAATCCATGGGGTCCCAAAAATTTCAATTGCATGGGGGTTTTCTATCAAGTTCCGTATTGGAAAATGTCGGAGTATGTTCTATCTCATAAAATCCCATTTCTACTTCCCGAAAAAAAATTTCATTTTTCTTTTTACTGGGATCTTCCACATGATACTTTCTTTCCAACTCTCTATTCATTTTAAACTCTAACCCATTCGGAGTTGGAATGGTGGCATACGTTAAGTCCATCTATAAACTACCACCCATATCTATAGTTGTCTTTCTACTTAGCAACATACCCCAAGTATCTGTCACATCAACTACAACAATGTCCATTTCAGTCATGATATTCGGGAATGCGGCGAAGTGTACTTGTAACCCTTTAATCAAACCATGCACCTCAATTGTCATGTTATCCATAGCACAAATGTTATGATAAGGTCTAGATATTCTTAAGTTAAATTGTTCCATTACTTTCTTAGTCATAACATTTGAAGTAGCTCCTGAATCTAGCATACAATTATGAATAATAAAATCATTCACGAGCAAGGATAGGAAGAAAGGTCTATTCTTTTTGTTTCCCCTATCCATATTTTGCAGAATAACTGGTGCATCTTGATAAGTTGTCATTGGTCGAATGTCAACACTTTTATAAGAAGGATGATCTATGGCCTTGAGCAACTTCTCCCTCTGAGAAGGAATCTTCATTATTTCGGACATAGTCACCAACATTTTTGCATTACTTAACCATCCTCCTAAGTCAATATTTAATTCTGAATTTGCATACACAATTGAATTAGGGGGGCTTGAAGCTACCTTGGGAATGGTTACTTGGTTTTTATCTTGACTTTTTTTCCCATTCCTTTGATAGTCAATGCTTTTAAATTTAGCCATTTCAGCTATTTTTTGTGGAGTAGGCTTAGGACCAAACATTTTTGTTGCCTTATCCACCACAACATCACCCATGCAATTCATATCTTCCACTCCCCTATAAGGTTCATTCAAATCCATCCAATCATACATGCCAGAATTAAACTCATGACCAAACATATTAACTTGTTCATTCGAAGATCCATAGGGTCCCGCCTCATCATAAATTTGAAGGAAGACTTGGCAAGCAGATTCATCATGAAATTGCTCACAAGGTCTACAATAATGAATAGCTTGGTGGTCAAAGAAATTAGTGGATTCAAATGGATTTGGTGGTATTTGATATTGGGGAGGGGACTTCTTAGTCCATTTTTCATTTGGCCTATGTGGGGGCCTACTATTTTGACCCCTTTCAATGGCTATCAACCTATTTTGTAATGCAAAAATTTGATTTGTTTGGTTGATTTCCATTTTCTTGAGCTGATTGGCATGATTAATTTCCATTTTCTTAATCAATTGAGTAAGTTCCTTCATTCCATCATTAGAGGATTTCTTATTTTCAACATTCTTTTTCTTCTCCTCATAAGGTTGGGAAGAAGTTCCTCTAGTAAAACTAGGAATATTGTATTTCCTAGCCTCAATCATATTCTGTTCAATTCATATAGTTGTAGCTTGTGATGCTTCCATAGTTTGAGGATCCTTATCCCTTAAGGAATACCTCATCTCTCCTTCAAATTCCTCAATATAATAAATTAGGATTGCAAGCTCTGAAGGCTTGACATCATTATGAAGGCTTTTCACCAAGCTATTGAACTTAGTGTTAAATTCTACCACAATTTCATTTTCTTTCTTATGGCTAGTGGTAAGTTCAACAAGCATAAATCTATGTTCTTTCTGATCACCCCATCTCTTCTTAAATACATTCAATATTTAATTAAGGGTGTTGAACTTGTTTGCAAAAAAATCTGTAAACCATTCAACAACATATCCTTCTAAATAAAAGACAAACAAGGTCATCTTCACATCCTCTTCGTTATGACCTCGAAAATAATTTTCCACACACCTGTGAAAACTTGAGATGTGAGAGTTTGCACTTATAGCATTGTTCCCCTGGAAGATAGACAATTTGTCAATGGATTTTTTGGGAACATCATGAGGAGCACCTTGGATTGCTGCAACATTCAAAGGACTCAAAAAGGTACTCATTGTAGCGTTAGGATTATTAATAGTTGGTTGATTATTAGTTTGGAACAAATATTGGATATCTGTGAGTGCTTCTTCCCCAAGACTTTCAAGTAGCCTTCTAGGAGCAAGGCAATTTAATCTCCTCCTATAAACCTTTTTAGGTTTGGGAAAATAATAAATCACTCATCGTGAAGTGCTCCTAGTAGTATACTTGATAGATTTTTTCAATGGAGTCTCCACTTGGAAAGGAATCACACAAAGCTAACCAATGGAAGCTCAAATAATTTTAAGGCCTGGAAATTTTATTATTTAATTCTTAAAGAATCAAGTTAAATTCGTTTTGACCAAGGATAAATGACTTATCCCCAACAACAACGCCAAAGATGTTGTCGTCCTTATACACACTTGCAAACGTGAGCTAAGTCTGGCTCACTTAGTGTGTCCTTGGAGGCACAATGCCTAGGTTCATAGCCCACATTGTAACTTTGACCGGAACCTCTTTCATCTAGGATCACTCCTAGGGAAGCCAAGGGGATTAGACCCTAGTTTCTAGATAAGATTTAAAGTTTAATTTCTAGGAGTTGATTTTAATTTGTTAAATTTTTGGGGGGAGTCTAACCTATGATGCAAAATCAATAATGCAATATGAAAGGTTAGTATGTTAAGCAAGCTCTTTCCCTAAGTCAACTAAGACTAGTGCCTAAGGTTGGGCAAGGGGTCAAATAGATGTAAGAGTGTTCTGTTACAATAGAATTTAAAAGATTACAAAAGAATAAATATACCAATACTTACAATAAAGAATTCTAGAAATACAAAATGATACAACAAAAAAATCTAACCACATTATTTAAATGTGAAGGATTTAAAGAAGATCAAGGTATTAGCATCATCGACACATTAGGCCTAAGCATGCCCCAATAGAACTTACTCTATTGGACTGCTCCTCAATGGAAACATCAACATTCACAAGTCAAAGGAAAACTTAGAAGATTTAAAAGTTAAGGCACAAGTATTCCACAATGATTATGATACTCAACACTTAGTTATTTAACCCACAAGGTATTATTAGATGAAAGATTGAATTACAAGTATTAAGACCAAGGTTTAATTACTTAGTGAGTTAAGGGTTCTTAAGGTTGAAAATATTTTATTACCCTTATTAAGTGTTTCAACAAAAAACATCCTCCCCCGGTTGCCAAATGACTGTTGGATGCTCAAGAAGTATGGCAACTAGGCCTACCCTAGCTTCGCAGGTCATCCCGAAAGATTGAGTTTTTATGGAAATGACACTCCTTCGCGTCGTGAGACCGTCCCCGGCCTATCAAATTCCGTTTCCCTCCACAATCCCCGTTTTAGATGGTGAATATGGTGGTTTAAAGTACCCTATTAAGTCTATTAAGTATGTATATCAATTGGTTAGACTTTTAGGTGTATTTCGCAGTGTTTTAATGATTTTACGATGCTTAAAAATAGTGATTTATTTCCAAGGATGAAACTCACTTCAGCTTGTTAAGTGTGTTACTTAAACATAACAATGAAGCATCTAACACATGTATAGCAATGTAAAAGAAAGCTGAAATAACAATTTAGTTTGTCTCTATGATTGCACCATTAACATAAAGAATCTTGTTAAGAAAGAGTACTAAAGCAAAAGGGCAAGAACAACTTGCCAAAAAGAGGAAGAAGAACTCAAGTTTGCACCACTTATCTCATGTTTATTTTAAAGCATAAGGGAAAAGCATTAAGAAGAGAATCTTGAAGATTTAAGTGTGTACCTACACTATCAATTTTATCCAACAACACATTCACTTAAGTGTGGTGGAAAATGGCCTTAAAGATATGATAGCATGAAATGAAAACCACTCACTAAACCATCTAATCATTAACCATTAGTGTACTATATTAGAGCATGTAAATGAGATAGATCTTTAAAATAGATATAACATGCAACTAGATCTAAATAAGTGATTATGCCCCAAGGTCTTAAGCTTAAAGATTAATGTGTGAGAGGTCTAGATCTAGATGATTTAAACCATTTAACCATAAATAGATCAAAAGCAAATTAAAACCCTAGCCTCACAATTTGGGATATTCCTCTCCCAAAGTGTAGGTAGTTATTAAACTTAGAAGATAACTTGGAAATAAAGAGATAAAGAAGCATGAGAGAGAATCAAGCAAGAGAAGAAGCAAGCAAGGCAAGCAAGCAAGAGAAGAGGCTCACTAACCCAACATTCTAGCTTAGGAGAGTGAATTTAGAGATAGAAAACTCAAATATAGATCTTACCCAATCTCACACATGGGAGGTAGGTCGTACCAATCCTTCTCCCACACTATGAGAAACTAAACATCAACAAGAAGTGAAGAAAGTATGCCCAAGAGGCTAGAAGAAGTGAAGAGAAAGGTTGAGAATGTTACCCACTTGAAGAGAGGGGTATTGGATTTTTGTGTGGATGTTTTTGGGGTAGCATAACCCTCTCAACCAGATCTGAACCTGCAAAAACCAGCAAGTTATACTTGCTAGAAATGCTACACACAACAAGCAAAGATGAAGAAAAATTTCTAGTTTTGGTAGAAATTTTTCACAAAGAAAATTTTATGAAGAAAATAGATTTAGATGACCAATATACTATGTTAAGCTAGATTAAATATGTATGAAAGGAAAACAAGAAAGGATGACAAAAAAAGATAGAGAAAAGAGGAGTTTTGTGTGCTTTAAGGGAGGACTCTTCCTTGAGACATTCCCATTAAAACCTTTGAAGCCAAACCTGCAAAAACTTAGCAAGATCTATGCATACCAAGATAATATGGCTGAATGTGCTAATAAGATGAAATAATTGCACCCTATATAGCAACTCACATATATATATCTACAAGAATACTCGTTGTTAGATCTACTAAAATAAAATACTTTACCCAAGATCTAGGTTATGCATAAATCAAATCAAACCATACAAGTTTACCTCACATGTAGCAAGAACAAAAATACTTTTTGCTCTTCCAATGATCCTCCACAGTTTATCCTTTATATTACTCAAGAAAGGGATCTTGGAGAAATACTTGCTCCAAAACCCTAAGAGCCAAAGAATGGAAGAAAGATGGAACAAGAGAGAGAGAGAGAGAGAGAGAGAGAGAGAGGAAAATCAAGTAGCATAAGAATAGATCAAGATATGGTAAGTAAATGAGGGTGAGAGGGGTTCCATTTATACTTGGAGAGGCAAACTCACCCCTCTTGGATCAATGCCAAGTGTCCAGCACCAAGCATAAGAGGGAATCCCAAGTGTAGGGTGCACCATCTAGGGTTTGAGAAGTAGATCTAGGGTGTGGATGAGTGGCAGGGTGTTGGGATCACACAAAAGAGGTAGTGGGAGGCTAGGGGATGCATTACAAGGGAGACAAAGTGGCCCCAACTCATAAAAACGATTTTTCTAGGAGATTCACAAGAGGGGGCGTAACTCTCCTTGGAGGGCGCACCATTTGGGGGAGTGGGAAGGAGTGGAGATGAATTAATGAGGGGAAAGGAGTGTATCCACTCTAGAAGGTGATTTGGAGGGTAAAGGGAGGGAAGGCACATGGAAAGGGGGGCCCTCACACATCAAACACATGTTGCCACGTTTTTCTAGCTAGGTGGGGCGTAACTTCCCCAAGGAGGGCGTGAGGGGGTGAGAGGTTTAGAAAAAAGGTTAGAATAAGATGGGTGTGTAGGTTTAGGCTTAGGAAATCTCTCTCAATATTTATCCACATTCAAAACATCCTTTTAACTCATTATTACAATTTTTACATTTTTGCTATGTTTGGACTTAACAATTAAAATTGTTGTTTTTGACTTACTGACACTCCGGGTGGACAAACCCATAGCAGAAGTTGTCTAACTGAGCTGAAACTTGGTCCATGGGTGTAGGGGGTCTCATTCCATTTATTTTGAGCACAAATACCCCTATCAAATGTCCCAGGACGTATTTTTTACAATTTTTGCTCAAAAATAACTAAACCTCCAAACTTAGGGAAATTTAATTAAAAGTTAATTAATTAAAAAAAACTAATCTAGACTCAAGGTAATTCCGTGAAACTTTATAAGATGTCTTGCATGGTCATTTACATAATTTCCTAACAATAGTTTCTAGGAGATAATACCATTAGAATGTCATTCACCACTTTGGAGGAATTATTGCAAGTGTGAGGGAAAAACTCAAGGGAAATCAATAAGGCTGAAAAGCCCAATTGATATCTTGAGGATAAAAAACCCTCGATGAAAGGAACTCTCCCAATGAAATGATCCCAAGGTAATTGACGTAACTATGGCTCATGCAGACCTATTACATTATTGACCCACGCAGGGGTGCGGAAATTCCAGTTACAAAAAGAAATGTTGGGGCCAAAAATTCCTTGTAGAACCAAAGTCTCTGACAAATGAGCATCTGATGATGGATCTCTTCATGGCACATGGATTTGAACCCGTAGTTGGAGAGGCGGTCAACATCTGGCGGTCAACATCTGGCTCCACATGGGGACGTGTGTTTGATCCTCTCGAATGGGACAAAGAGCATACGAGAATCTAGCACCTACAAAACAGAGTGCTCACCAATAACCAACATAAGAATACATATATACATAATGAAATAAATAAATGTTATAAACAACATCTACATAATGAAATAAATAAAGTACAACATTATATTTTTACTGAATGAAATCTATGATACAGATATATTTTCTAAGTACATATTGACATAATGAATGAAACAATACAAAATTGAAAATACAAGGGAAAAGGTTAGAGATACGTTACAGAGGGTGTCCCTTTGGACACCAAGTTGCCGCATGAAGAAACACTTGAAGGAGGGGTCCTCTCACTAGCATTTCTGACTTTCTATCATCCCACTGGCTGAGAAAAGTTATCAAAAAACTGATACACTTTATGCTGACTATTTACCGTTTCATGTGAATTCTAGTCTTTATCCTTAGGCCACTTGGGGAAGTTCCCCTTAAAAAATTTCTGATGGTTTTTTATAGGTGCCAAGTGAAAAATTTGTGAACTTAATATTTCCTTAAAAGGCTTGGCATACATTTTACTAGGGATGGTGTACTTTTCTTTATCAATATTAACTTTATCATCCCTAGTAATTCCCATCAGATTATCATTACTTATTCTATCTTTCACTTTCCCAATTTTTGAAAAACTAGGAGGGTGTGGCCCAAGAATCCCATATGACTGTTTCTGACATTTAACTAATTATGTTGATGCAAGTTGAGCTGACGACACATTTTCAACACTCATTCTTATGATGTCCTTCTAGTCTGCATAGTGTACACCAGACAACTTCCCTTTTCTCCTTGCCCTTATTTTGATTCAACTGAAATGCCGAATTATTTATATCTCCTCTCATCTCTTCTATAGTTGGATCTGTATGATTAAAATTATTTTCCTCTAGCTACAAGGCTGCTTGCAGAGCCTCAAGTTGAGTCTAGAATTTATGTTGCCACAATGGATACCTAAGATGTGGAAATAACAAATTAACAAATAAGTTCCTATGTCGCATATCTGTGATATGATAATTCAACTTACATTTCAACCTCTTGATTTTCTGAACAACCTCCCAAACTGACTCTCCTGGTTTTTGATTAATTAGGTTTGTTGTCATTGATGTCAACCCTTTAAGCAAGTCCGGCAATAAATTATGGTAGCCCCAAATAGTATCGTTAAGGTATTTAAGTTTTTTAGATGTATAATGGTATGAAGGTTGGTATATTTGCATGTCAGAGTGTTCTATATGGATAGTACTTGTCATGCAATTTTCGGTGATATGTGTAACGTCACATAACTCCTCACGGTTATATATTTATGGCCCTATGAATTTGGAGAACCATTATGAGTTATATAGAAGCTCAAAGAGTCAAATTACTCTAGAAGCCCCTAGAAGAAGTTGACTAGTCAAGTGGTTGAATTAGGAGTTAATCATGGGTTAAGTACTAATTTGTCACACAAGATACAATTCAACGGTTACAAAAGCTTCCCATTGAAGATTATCCTTCAATGTAGGGAGTACTAATTTGTGATGTGTGAGATGGAGGTTGAGTAGCTTGTGTAACCATGGTTGTGTGAACGACTTGACTGATGACCATTTGTCCTATGGGACGACCAAGTAAAGTGGTGTGTGCATGTGTGTAAAAAATGAAGTAGGAATATTACTTAACTCATATGCAAGAGGAGATGAATGCGTAAGTGGTTGATTCAGGGTCACTTGGCTCACTGATGTTTTCGGTAAAGAATAAACACCAACAATATCAACTATGGGAGTTGTTTAAAAAGATGAATTGCCAAGTCCTTCAGGAAAACCAATAATCGGTGGGTTCAGGTCAAAGGATGGTGTAGCGGTTGAACCGAGTGGTAAAGTAATAATAAAATCAAGCAACGTATCTTGTGGATGGTGGATCAAAGATTGATTGGCCTAGTGGATTAGTAAATGGAGGATTCACAAACGATTCCAAGCTTTCTATGAAGGTTGGGACCGGTTCTTCAATGTGATGGCCACTTCCAGGAGAGACGCTCCCAGTTTCAGAAGGGTGATCTATGATCACTTCTTTGTAAGAAATATTGTGTTGTGGTTCCTAAGTGTCAGGTTCCATACCTTGAATACTGTGAAAATTATGATCCTAAGGTCGATTATGTAAAACAAAGAAACAAACTCTTATAAAAAATAAAAGAAATCAACCAAGGAACAACAAATTTTAAGGATCTTCCAAATATGGGATATCAAGCCGTCAACAAAGAAGTGAGAAGAAATTACCTCAACCTCCACATAAGATCCCTTTTTGGTGCAAGAAACCCTCTCTTTTGTGGGACCACCCTCCAAGGGTACTGAGAGTTTGATATGACATATTCCCTAGGTACCATGGGAATCCCCCCATAGTTACCTCTGTAGATACCTAGGAAAGGCCACTAAGGTTACCAACTTGCGATTAGCCTCTAGGGGGGTATAGTTGAAAGTCGGGATGAAACATATGAGAAGGATATAAAATTCTGAAGCTCTTCAAGAGAACCGAGGAAAAGTGGACCAATAGGACTCGAGAGGACTTCGAACGGATTTAGAGTTCACGAAGCACCAAGACCAAATGAAACCGGTGGTTTCTCAAGAATAACGCCTAATATATGATCTTTCTGCTATGATTGGTTAAGCTTTGGAGGGGTAATCTATGATGCTCTCCTTCACGCAACCTCTTGTTTATACCCTATGTGAGAGAGGATTCCCGACTATCCTTATATGAAAGTTAGATTTATATGTTCTTTAGTGTTCTACAGTCTCTTTAATAGTCTTGGACAATTTACTCACTTCACCTAGTCCAAAGACCCTAATCCTAAGATTTTGTTGGTGTGCTAAAAACAAAAAATATTTGAGTTGATTTTATTAGCACATGGTTGATTTTAATGGATTTTAACTCAAAGGGTTCATGAAGATGAAATTGATGATGTGTAAGAGACTCGACTCCAAATAGAATGTAAAATAATGATATGCAATTCTTTCTTTCGATCAATTCTATGTATGGGAAGGAAAAGAGTTATATTATTCTTAATCACAATCAAACACTCAAAACAATGCAACTTTCAATTTCTAGGATCAATACGATGCCAAACGTCCAATCAAATTTTTCCGAAAATTGAAATTCACATGCAAAACTAGCTCTTTTTGCCAAACATAAACCAAATAAAACTTCCTAATGAATGCAAAATTTCTTCGTTTGTTTAACTATGCAAGGAGATATGCAATCTTTTCACTTCTTAAATTTTAGATGAAAGAGATCTAAGTTTGATACAGAGAACTACGAGGCAAAAAACAATTAAACAAAGTGCACTCAAAGTGATGAGAACTGGAAGAAAACAAGTAGGGAATAAACCATTCAATCAAGAACTCAATGATGCAAAAGAGAAATCACTCAAATGTCTTGACAAAGAAAGAAGCAAGAAAGAGAAATCCAAGCTAGGTTGTGGTAAGTATAAAGTATCAAATCGTTCAAATAGGAAAGATTTAAAAAGTAACTTAAGACCAACAAACCTTTGCAGACCTTTTCAATCAGTTAGATAACCAGTAACTTTGCAAGACTCAAACCAAACCAAAAAAAAATAAGGCGAATCAATATTGCAATTTGGAAAAGGTTTCAAGCTCAAACAAGAGAATGGAAGAAGTGATAAGAACCAAATCCTCAACCCAAACAAAGTCACAAGAAAAAGTACAGACTCTGAGAAAAAGACCTCCAACAAAGGGCTGAGAAAAAGAAGGAAAAAAACCCTAGATCTGCCCAAAATCAGAGAACAACGCTCCCTAAAACAAAGAGATAGATTTCTATAGCGCTCCCTAAGAGACCAAAGGGGTTCTTTGATCAAATTACCAATGCTTTGATAACCACTTTGGTGGAGCACTAGCCCTGTAGATGATTGAAAATGAGCATAAAAAAACAAAAAATCAACAGAGACTGGATTGGTAACTATGACTACAACTTGATGAATCAGAGGGAAGAGGGAAGGCTTAGAAACAATCAATCAAACAATATCAAACAAGGAAAAGGTTCAGATGATCCAAAGAAAGACAAGTCAATGTTTTTACCTAGTGGAGTCGCCAATTTCTATTACAGAATAATTCCCCCGTGGACAAGTGAATATTCCCTTTGATTAATGCTCCCTAATATCAAGGCAAAAATATGCAAATGGACACTAACATCTCTTTGAGATTTTCTTAACTAGTTAAAAAGAGAGAAGGAGGAAAGGTGATTGTACCTATTTTCGGTGTTTGTCCTTGCTTTTCCAATTTGAGCTTGATCTCCAAACTCGTTCGCACAACTTGATACCTGCAAAACCAAGGACAACAAAGAGAAACAAGGAAAATGCTACTCTAGCATAATAGACTAAACACATTTATCTACAATAGACAAGAATATGTAAAGATACACAAACTATAAGTAAATAGATCAAGCATATATTAATGAGGATGTTAAAAAGTCACTTACAATCTATAGATGCAGTTGTAACAACCTCTCTGAGTCCTCCTCATTCATCCCTTGCACGATGCTCCCAAGATCATAAGTTTTATATCCAAATCTTCCTCTCTTCTCCATGTAAATCCCTCATTATATAGTATTTGGAGGCTTAACCACCATGGATAATATCACTCATCAGATCCACTAAAATGGGATCTCCAAGATTTTTAGGGAGAAAATATATCTCAAGGATTTTAGGGAGAAAATATCTCTCAAGGATTTTAAGGAGGAAATATCTCTCAAGATCCACCAAATTAGGATTTTGGTTTGAGAAAATATCTCAACCATCCATGAGATTCTCAACCTCTCCTTTAAAATAGGAAACTAAATGTGAGGTGGATTCTCACACCAAATTAATTTTCTTTTTATGAATATTTATAAATAATTCATGTGCACATAGTATTTTGACCTTCATATAATATATTTCTCCTCCACATTGACTAGGGATTGTGACAAATGTTCTTTCATAGTGTTATTTTATGTGACACTTTTATGACACTTGCAACACGTAGGGTGAGGTACTTAAGTGTGGCATTTTGATGTGTAACATGGAGATTCCCTCATGTTGTAGCATGAAAATATAGTTTCTCGAATCCTCCTTCCATTTGCAGTTGGAAAACAAAGGAAGTTGGTGCTTCCAATGAATTTAATTCTTAAATACATATAAGAAAAAACATTATGTGGTTTTCTCTCGCATTGGGTTTCCACATAAAAATACTAGTGTACTATGTATGTGTATGATTTCTCATTGTTCATGGTTTATTTAATTTGTACTTGTTTAATGATAATGGTATATTGATCATAAAGAAAAAACACTTATATACTGTGGTTAAAAAGGATTAAAAATCTATATTACTGATTCACAC
>ML780219.1:221242-273361 GCA_009831015.1 Picea engelmannii | reverse complement strand
CCAAAGTAATCGAACAATTGGTATCAGAGCAGGTTCCTTCATAAATCTATTTAACCACTGAAAGGTAGATCATTGAGAGAAACAATATGTATACAAGTGGAATACCATAGTTTGATGGACAAAACTATGCATTCTAGAGCAGAAGGATGAAAACATATGTACAAGTACAAGTATTTGAGGTTTGGAAATTAGTTGTACATGGACATAAACAACCAACAATTCCACCAACAAATGAAAATGGAAGGAAACTCAATCTTAATAATTAAAAATCCACAAATGCCCTTATGAATGGTCTTTGTGATTCAATATATGGGAAAGTTATGCATTGGAGCTTCGAGAAGGAGATTTGGGACAAGCTTCAAAATATTTGTGAAGGAGATGAAAAAGTCAAGGAAACAAAGCTTCAAACTTACAGAGGTCAATTTGAATAGTTGAAGATGAAAATATTGCAACTTACTTCTTCTGTGTCGATGAAATAGTGAATGCAATAGAGGATTGGGAGAAGAAGTTGATGAATCTATGATTGTTCAAAAGGTACTAATATCTCTTCCAATTAGATTTTATTCTAAAGTTTCATCACTAGAAGAAAGAGAAGATATGCATTCAATAAGCATGGATAAACTTCATGGAATTTTCATAGCCTATGAAATGAGAATTGAACAGGAGAATCTAGTTAAAAGAGAAGCAATATTCAAAGCATCCAAGAAGTCAAAGAAAAAGGAAAAAGAAGATAGCAGCAACAGTGACATCCCAGAGGACGATGAAGAAGTAGCCAACTTTGTCAAAAGACTGAAAAAGGGAACCGATGATAGATATAAAGGTAAGCTTCCATTGATTTGTTTTAATTGTGATGGTATTGGTCATTTTTATAGCAAATTGCCTCATAAGAAAAAGAAAATAAATGATGAAGATGATTCAAATAACAAACAAATATACAAAGGAAAAATAACCAAAAAGAAAGACTTCGAGAAAAGTTTATGCACCAAAGAAGACAACTACTCATCAGATGAAGATGAAGTCAATGAAAGTGAGGAAGAAAGAGTTATATTTATGGTAGTAGAAGACTTTGATAAAGAAGGCACCTAATAGGAATATGAAGAGGCATAAGTTGACTACAGAGAATAACTCTTGAGTGTTATAAAAGTTATAAAAAATAGAAAAGAAGAAAAATAAGTCATTACAGGCGGAACTAAAAAGAAAAGAGGAAACAAAAAATTCCAACCGTGAAGAACTAGAGAAGATAATCACTAAGTTAAAAAATCAATTTGAATAAGACAGAAGAATCGAAGAATCACTCAAGGAACAACCGGAAGAAAAAGACATGATTATTGAAAACTTGGAAGCAGAGATTGTCACATTGAGAAAAGACCTTCAATAAAAAAACATGTAGAATAGTTCTAAGGTTTTGGATAACATTATCAATAGTCAGAGGCCACATCATGACAATTCCAGCTAGGATACAATGAAACAAAAAGAGGCTCAAGATCCAAAACTATAGATCAAGAAACAAAATCAAGAATCTATGAAGAGACAGTCAAAGGATATTCTGAGAAGGAAGGAAACAAGAGGTTTCATCACATAGATGCTCCACCACCCAGAATATTCATATTCCATAATATTCAACAGTCAGAACAAAAAATATTTCAAGAAGAAGATGAGTTTAGAAGATCAACAACCTTCATAAGATATTCAACTCCCATATATCAAACTATCATTTTTGGTTTATGTTATGGATATAATAATTTTATACATAACGCTGTAAATTGCAGAGAAAATAACAGAAACATAAAAACCCTTGAAAGTCATTCACAAAATGGTTATCCAAGAAGGCCTAGTGAAACACATAAAAGAAGCTACAACAAGTTTGAATCTTTGAGATCTGAAGTGGAATGATACAAGTGCAACAAATTTGGAAACATGGCCAAAGATTGTAGAATGACAGTTTCTCCTAGAGAATCAAAACAAAATAAAAACAATTATAGATAGGAACCTCAATAGAGAATATGGATAAGAAAGCAGAATCAATATAACAATGAAGAATGCACACTCGCTCTACAAGATAATAAAAATAAAAGTGGTTGGTATGTTAATAGTTTCTACTCAAAACACATGATAGGTGATGAGGACGAGTTTCTAAACTTGAAAAAGGAAAGAAATGGATCGGTCTCCTTTGGAAACGACGACTCATCTAGAATCATTTGAAAGAGAATAATGAGAATTAGAAACAATGATACCAAGGTAGAAACTTTTCTACTGGTGGAAGATATGAAACATAATCTTATAAGTGTAATTCAAATGTGTGACCAAGGTCACAAACTTATGTTCGATTCACAAAAGTGAGAGATAATAAAAGCAAGTTTAGGAAAATTTGTTGCAATAACTGTAATAACTTCAAGCAACATATATGTATTAAGTGCATTTGGAAATGAAAAGTGTTTTCTAGGAAAGGAAGATGAAGTTTGGCTATGGAACATAATAATGGGTCACATAAACTTTGATAACCTTGTCAAAGTCAGAAAAACGAAGCATTTAGAGAAATGCCCCATATCATGAAGCCAACCAACATATTATGTAATCATTGTCAACAAGGAAAGAAAACAAACACATGGTTCAAATCAAAGGAATACTCCACAACAAGACCAATGTAAATTGTGCATACTGATATATTTGGACCAACTAGAACAAAGGGTTTAAAAGGTCAGCAATATTTTATGTTATTGGTTGATGATTATACAAGAATGACTGCAGTTTGTTTTCTCACGAATAAATCAAAAGCATTTGAAAACTTCAAGGTATACAATGAAATCGTTGAAAATGAAATGCATAAAAAAATCAAATGTTTGAGATATGATAACAGAGGATATTTTACTTCAAAGGAATTGATGGATTTCTAAAACAATCATGGAGTAAAAATACAATTCTTTGTTACTAGGACACCTCAAAAGAATGGAGTTGTCGAAACGAAGAACAAGATGGTACAGGAAATGACTCGAACAATGTTAATGGATTCTATGTTGACATATATATTTTGGACACATGCAATGCATACAACTGTTCACATTCAAAACATATTAATGATAAAAAAAAAACAGTGATAAAACTCCCTACAAGCTATGGAAAGGAAGAAAAACTAATGTGAAGCACTTCAGATTTTTTGGAAGCAAATGCTACATCAAAAGAAAAGATGGAAGAATGAGAAATTTTGATTTTTGTGTGGACAAAGGCATACTTGTTGGGTACTCGAGTACAAGGAAAACATACAAATGTTTCAATATAAGGCTCAACGAGGTTGTGGAAATAATCAATGTGACAGTTGATGAGACAAGTGGACAAAAAATAAAGGAAGAAGAAAAGGAGTCAGTGGAACATGTTTAAAAAGAAGAAGAAAAGGATGAAGAAGTAGCAGAAGGGGGAGATGAAGAAGATCAAATATAAGTAGAATAAAAGTAAGAACAAGTACCTCCAAAGACACCTAGCAACCAAATACAAAATAATCATCCCTTGGATCAGATTATTGGGAACAAAGATTCCATATTTGAGACTAGAAGAAGAATTTGTTTTGTAGAATAACTTTTCCTAGAACTTCTATCCTCGATTGAACCAAAAAGTTTTGAAGAAGACACCAAGGATGAAATATGGATAAAGTCCATGGATGAAGAGTTAGATTAGATAGAGAAGAATGACACTTGGGAATTGGTTCCAAGACCAAGGTACAATAATGTGATCGACAAAAAGTGGGTCTTTAGAAATAAATTTAATGAAGATGGATAGGTTACCAACAACAAAGCTAGATTGATATGTAAAGTATATGCATAGGTTGAAGGTATCAACTTTGAAGAGACGTTTTCTCTATTTTCTAGAATGGAAGCAATCATATTGATCATATATTATGAAATCTCCAAGAACATTAAAGTGTATAATATGGACATGAAATCATCCTTTCTGAATAGGGAACTAGAAGAAGAAGTCTACATTGAGCAACCAAAAGGATTCTAGTCGTCATAGAATCAAGATTATGTGTGTAAGTGGAAGAAGGCCTTATATTCTCTAAAACATTCCCCCAAAGCATGGTATTCCAGATTGGATAGATATCTACATCAATAAGGGTTCAGAAATGGAAATGCAAACAAAACCTCTACATCAAGGTAACTCACGATAGTATTTTATTAATTGAAGTTTATGTTGATGATATTATTTTTGGAAATGATGATGAAAGGTTGAGGCATAAATTTTCAAAGGATATGCATAATGAATTTGAAATGTCATTACTTGGAGAATTGTCCTTCTTTTTGGGTCCTCATATATGTCAAAGAAACCAAGGCATTTTTATTTCTCAATTCAAGTATATCAAAGAAATGTTGAAGAGGTTCAGAATGGAATATTGCAAACCAATCAGTAATCCTATGAAAACTAGTTGCAAGTTAGGTAAAGATGATGATTCAAATTCTACAGATTAGAGGAACTACATGTCAATTATTGGCATCTTACTTTATGTGATGGAATCCATACCAGATGTAATGCAGGAATTTGGATAGGTGGCATGATTTCAAGCAACACCAAAGGGATCACATGATTTAGTAGTAAAGAGGATATTCGGATATCTCAAGGGTACATAAGAGTTTGGATTATGGTATCCAAAAGGAAATGATCTATCACTTATTTCCTACACATATGCATATTGGCAAGTTGCATTGATCATCGAATACGTACAAGTGGAGCAATATTCTATTTGGGTGAGTGTTTGGTATCTTAGCTAAGCAAGAAACAATCATTAATATCATTATCTACAACCAAAGGAGAGTATATTGCAACAAAAACATGTTTTACACAGGTTGTATGGATGAAACAAACTCTGATAGATATGCAGGTTGAGTATGATGAGCCCATTCCAATATATTGTGATAATACAAGTGCCATCAGTATATCAAAGAATATAGTGATTCAATCTAAGATGAAGCACATTCCAATAAAGTGTCACTTTCTACGGGAACAAGTTGCAGAGAAGAACATCAGAGTTGAATATCTGGGAACAAAAGAATAGGTTGCATATATCTTTACAAAACCGCTTCCAAGGGAAGCTTTTGAGTATCTTCGACAAAGAATCTATGTAATTTCTACTCCAAAATGAATTCTTTTGAATGCTTATCTTATATGTCTTACATTTACATGAGGAAGCACCATAAACAGGACAGTTCATATTGGGGGAGCAATTTTCAGGAAGAGTTCAGACAGGGGAAGCAACCCCGATGAGAATTTACCTTTTCCATTGATGTCAAAGGGGGAGAAAATCATTATATGCATGGATAGAGAATTAGATGCTTGGAGAGAGAGAACATAGGCATGTTTCCATGGGGAGTGTTGGTCACAAGGGAATCATGAGCGATATTACTTCAGTATTGCATCAAAGTGTTGCCATCAATTCCAAAGGGGGGGATTCTTGATTAATTGGGTTGGTTGACATTGATTTCAACCCTTGAAGAAAGTCTGGTAGAAAATTTTGATATCCCCAAACAGTCTGGCTAAAGGACATAATTTTATTTGATGTATAATGGTATGAAGGTTAGTATATTTGCAAGTAAGACTATTCTAGATGGATAGTACATGTCATTCCATTTTCAGTGATATGTGGAACGTCACATAACTCCTCACAGTTAGAGATTTATGGCCTTGTGAAGTTGGAGAAACCTAATGAGTTATCTAGAAGGTCAAAGAAGTCAAATTACTTTAGAAGCCCCTAGAAGAAGTTGACTAGTCAAGTGAGTAAAACTAGGAGTTAATCATGGGTTAAGTTGTTGCAATAAGAAAATATTTAAAAATAAATTAGTTGCAACTAGAAGTGGAGAACTTAAATTTAAAAAAAAAGGAGGTTAGAAGTGGACAAGTGGTTAAAAGTGAGTTATCCCTAAAAGAAGGAATCTGGGTTAAGTTGGTTAGAAGGTAATGCCTTGAGGAAGCTACGCTGAAGAATAAATAAGAGAGAAAGTCTCTCCTATTATCACCTATTGAGAAAAATGAATATATATTATTGTGTAAGGCTTATTGTAGGTACTCATTGATACATTTGAAGTTGCGCAAGTCTGAGGTAGCATGAAAGTTTGACAGTGAAAGTTTTAGAGTTGCAAAAAATATTGAAAAAAGCCTAGCTTTTGAGGTGTATGCAAGCTACGACGAAACCAATCATGTACATACACAAGATGAAGGAGAAAAAAGCATGTTGGGCCCGAGATATGATCACTTTTATGATGGTTATTATACACTTTTGCCGCATGTATATATGTGTTTTTCATATTTTAAAGGATCTTTTTGAAGAATTTCATGATAAAATTGTATGATCGACACTAGGTATGTGTAATTCATGTTTAATGATTATATTGAGTATAATTCGTCATGTTTTATGATTAACAGGATCTAATTCACATTTTTCCGATGTTACAAGGGAAAAACACACCACATTTCTGCTTCCAGCACTTGATCCGACACTATGTCCAGCACTATGTATTGCACAAAAACAGAGGGCGACTTGGCGGTTATGGTATTGGCAGCCAGTGATGGGAGAATTGGGAACATGGGTTTTTCTCATGCTTTCCCCCTCGAGCAACTGAGCTCCCGACAACTCAGTTTCAGTTGTTAAAGATGGCGATTATTGGTTGACTCTGTTTTATTAGTTAGGGCATGATTTATTGTAATTTGCCGAATTTAGAAGTGGTTCGACCCTCCTGTGGTCGACCACTTGGCCTGTAAACATTATAAATACCACCAAGGTGGTCAGACATAAGTTAAGTGGCATAAGCATTATAATTTTCAGTGTGATAGACAAAAAAATGATTTTACTCTGTTTTGAGTTTTCACAATGCCAGATTATGCCAAAACTACGTTTTTGAGTTTTTATGGTGAATTCGACCTACTGAGTTCGTGGTGTGATTTTAGAGAGTGAACACGACTTGTTGGGGGGCCTACCAACAGTCTGGTAACTGTCTTCATGTTTGTTTATGGATTTCATAATTTAATTGTTCTCTTTATTTTATGTACATGCATTTTTATTTTGTTAATTAGTTTGTTGTAGTTTAATTGTTTTGATTCTCTTTTGCAGGTTAGAATGATGAGAAGTGTTAACATGTATTGATCTTGTAGATTAGGAACAGACTTGCAAGTCCCTAGACTAACCCCATGCGCAATTAGATGTTATATTATGCTTTGATTTATGATTTTATAGTCAAGTTTAAAACAAAGTTTTAATTAGAATAGAACAAAGTTTTTATTTGGTTTTTCTTCAACAGGGATTTGATGGATGGATAGAGTTAATTCCAGTTTTTAATTATAACTTGCTTATCTCATTTTTATATAGATCTTGCTTAATTAGTTGTTGGTTAATGCAGTTTGTTAGTTTACTTTTCAATATCATAGTTTATTTTTTTGTTTTCAAGCACTTTCTTGTTGTAGTTTGAACTTTGAATTGTTAGAATAGATATAGCATAGTTTCATTTATCTAATTTCCTTTCCTATAATTAAATTGCAATTATATTTCTTAGTTAATCATTGAATCTAGTTTTTCTTATGTAGTATAGAAGTATAATGATGATCTTGTTATGTTGTTGATGGTTAATACATGAATATGAAGGGTATGTAATATTGTTTTGTCATGGATAAATTCTCATTGGATTGTTTAATCCATACCTTTCACTTTGCCATTGAGTTTAGTGTTGAGTTTATACCACTTGAAATGTCCTTTGTTGTCAAGTGCCATCAAGATATCATCCGACATCGGAGACATTCACACAACCACCAACATTATATTTGAGTTTTCCATAGATTAAAGATAGTTTTATTGCTTTCATAGGTTAAAAGGATAGTTTTCTTGATTTCATAGATCAAAAGAGATAGTTTCTTGCTTTCCTAGTTTAAAATATAGTTTAATTGTTGTTGTAGGATAGATAGTCTTTTGCTTTCATAGATTAGAGAGTAGTTGTTTATCATAGATTAAAATTTAGTTGTTAATTCTTCTTGCTTTCAATTAAATATATTTCCTTTCATGAATTAGAAATAGTTTTGAATTAAGAATTTAGTCCACTTGCCTCTTAGGCTAGATAGTTGTTCAATGAGAAGTTTTAATTTGATTGCTTGCAGTAGTTAGTTGTCTTTGCTTACTTGTATATTTGCTTTAGTAGGTTAGTTAATTGTCTTTGCTTACTTGTCTATTGCTTTAGTAGGTTAGATAATTGTCTTTTCTTACTTGTTTACTTGATTTAGTAGGTTAGTTAGGTGTCTTTGCTTGCTTGTTTATTTACTTGCTTTCACAGGGTAGTTTCTCATTGAATGTAGGTTGTTAAGTTAAAATAGTTTTATTTTGTAATTTGCTTAGTGATATGCTTAGATAGTTGTTTTTTCTTATTGTTATGAACTAGTTTTCTTTACATAGGGTTTTTACTTGTTTTCTTAAAGAAATATCCATCGATCCTTGGCCCAAAAGTACTTAGGTTACCTAGTTTCAATTTTCTTAGTAGGGTTTGTTCATTAGATAGTTTTTTTTTTAGTAGATTAGCCTTAGATAACTACCTTCCTTAGGTATACTATGCTCCTACAAACCCTTCTACCTTTGGCATATATTTTTCTACAACTCTAAGTTTACTTACCCTGGGTTGAAAATTTAATTGAGGGTTTTTAGTGTCTTTTTAGTGCATATATAACACCCATCATTTCTGGCGCCGTTGTCGAGGTGTTGTCTTAAGATAAGAAGTAGTTAGGAAATAGATCATACTTAGACCTTAGATTAGCTTGGTGGAGGGGGAGATTTAAGAAGAGAAGTAATAACCTGTGCATCTGCTATAGCAGGTTCCCCCAAACCCAATAGTAGTTTTTCTTTTTTTCTTTTTGTTCATGAATAGACCTAGAAACCAAATGGTAGCTTTTTCTTTTGTTTTTTTATTTCTTTCATGAATAGGCCTAGAGACCCACAAGGTAGATACATTAAATCAAAATCAGACCTTTCAAGAAAGGTCCCTTCTGATCTTTCTGGGGGAAGGGGTGTTCCACTTATAAAATCCGTAGACCTTTACCGAAAAACAGGATCTAGCTCAACTCAAAGAGCTAAAATAGTCTCTGAAGGGACTAACACAAGAGCACTATAGAACAATAAATTGAAGCATCAATCATATTAGGACAGGAGGCAAGACCACTCAAGTCTTCCACAGAACCAAACAATACAACCTTTTATTTTACACCACCACAAGGGGACCCTAATTTTAAGGACATCATAGGCCCTGAACAGGTGAATCTTTTGTTTGGTAGTTCAACCAATGTAATTATCTCTCAAATTGACACAGAAAATTTCGCACCAATAGTCTCAACCAGCTCGAGTAGAGTCCTAGACATCCAATAAGCTCCCCAAGACCAACACTATTACTGACACAACCAGTGCCAAATCCTAATAATAACCCCCCTCAACCTCTTCATAATGTTGAGATGTAGGCCTTCCCAACATATGTTATTACTCCTGTTCCATTACATGAAATTCAACTAATATCAGGAAGATTTCTGGAGAGGTAGAGACCTTCAGTAGTCATCCAGGAAGAAGAAGAAGAAGAAACCACCAAACAACCCACGGATGACACTAGGTGGGAAGATGTTATTATCCCGAAGAATCAAGAACCCAAGCTTCCCCAAAATGAACCTTCACAAATTATGAAGGTCCCTCCTTATCCAGACCGATTGGTAATCAAAAAACATACCACCCGACCGAAATTTGAGATTTTGAATGAATTGAAAAATATTTGTGTCAAGATTACTCTATTTCAAGCCATTAAAGACATTCCAATCTATAGTAAGGTAGTCAAAGAATTGTGTATCAAGAAGCTAGGTAGGAAGAAAAAGGACCCTCCTACAATAAATTTGGTAGGAGGACTCTCTGACTACATATCAGAGCAGCCAAAGATAGAAAAATATGGGAATCCAAGAAACCTCGTAGTGACTATAACTATTAATGAGGTCTCCATTGGAAACACTCTCATATACCTGGGGGTAGCCATCAATGTTATGACTCCTACTACCTTGGAACAATTACAGTTACAACCTCTTCTTCAACCTACCCCAACCATTTTGGAATTAGCAGATAAGACTAGGGTTATACCTGAAGGAATTTTAGATGATTTCATAGTTACTTTATCCTCATGGGAGTACCCATAGATTTTCTCACCATTCATTCAAAGGATCCTACCAAAGGCCATCCCATTATTTTGGGAATACCTTGGTTAGCCACAGCCAATGCATTTATTGGCTGTAGAGAAGGAGAAATGACCATCTCAAATGGTCTCTCCATCAAGAAGCTCACCATTTACCCTCCAACTCAACCTATTATGGAGAACCTATGGTGTCTTGAATGTCCATACGAGAATGAGGACTAGGAAGAACCCGCATTTCCAAGTGACCATGCATGGGCACTTCAGGATCACACAACAAAAAATGTGCTAAACCAATTTATTTCTACTATCACATGTGTGGATTTTCCACAATATTTTCCCCAATTTGAATACATGTTTGGGGAATAATTTCAAGAAAAATTAGACCCATCCATTTTTTCTTCGACATATTTTATTTACGAGATAGGTGAGTCTGCCATGTCTTACACTATGCCCTATGAGATTAGTCCAGGAAAATTTTTACATATAAATTTCGGGCTAGATGCAGACCAACATAAACAATTAGTAGATATCCTTAAACAACAATCAGGAGCATTTTCCTGGGAATACACTGACATGAAGGGTATACACCCCAACACATACATCCATCACATATATACCTAGGGGGAAGTAACATCTGTTAGGCAACTCCGGAGAAGGATGAACCCAACACTTAAAGATATAGTTAAGGAGGAGATCCAAAAGTTGTTAAATGTCGGATTTATCTATCCCATATCCAACAACAAGTGGCTATCCCCGTTTGTAGTGGTTCCAAAGAAAGTTACAGGGAAATGGAGAATTTGTGTTGATTTCCGGGAACTCAGCAAAGCCACTCTTAAAGACTATTTTCCTCTTCCTTTCATTGACCAAGTTCTATATACCTTGTCTAGAAAGAAGTATTTCTCCTTTCTAGATGGGTACAACAGGTACAATTAGATTCTTATAGCACCCGAGGACCAGGACAAGACTACCGTTACTTGTTCTTGGGGAAGCTATGCCTATAGGGTCTTAGCATTCGTATTGTGTAATGCTCCTGCCACTTTTTAACGAGCAGTATTAGGTATATTTTCCGATCTTATTCATGATTGTGTGGAAGTCTACATGGATGAATTCACGGTATATGGAAACACTTACCAGGAAGCCTTAGACAACTTAGAAAAGGTCCTCATCAGATGCCAGGAAATGAACCTATCCCTAAGTCATGAAAAATGAAAAATGTTTTTAACTAAGGGAGTGGTTCTAGGACATCATGTTTCATCTAAAGGAATAAAAGTTGATCCTACAAAGATTGAGGTCATTGTTAGACTTCCACCCTCCAAGACTCAGAAAGAGGTGAGAATATTTATTGAACATGCTGGATATTACCAACGGTTTATTGAAATTTTTACAAAGATTGTTGCACCTATGTTTGGATTATTGATAAAAGATGTTGATTTTGTTTGGACTGAGAAGTGTCAAACTGCCTTTGAAACCCTAAAAGTTAAGCTGTCTGTGGCACCAGTTCTTAGAGGGCCCAATTGGAATATCCCATTTCATATATCCACTGATGCCTCTGACACCGCAATAGGAGGGGTATTACGGCAGAAAGAGGACCAATAGTCCTATTCCATTTATTTTTTAAAAAAGAACTTGTCCCTTGCCGAGTTGAACTACACAGTCACCGAGAAAGAATTATTGGCAGTTGTTCATGCTATTAAAAAGTTTTTTCATTACATTACTGGTTATGAAGTATTTGTACATACTGATCATTCCGCCATTAGGTTCATCATGAATAAACCTATAACTAATGTCCAGGTGACCAGGTGGCTTTTATTATTTCAAGAATTTAACATCATTGTGCTTGACCGACTTGGAAAGGATAATGTAGTAGCTGACTTTCTCTCTCAAATAAAAAATGAGGATGATGATATCCCTGTAGATGATAGTTTCCCAGATGAGCACCTCTTTGTCCTTTCTATTAATACCCCATGGTTTGTGGATATGACAAACTATCTGGCCATTAGGAAATTACCGTCTCATTTGTCACCTCATGAAAATAGGAAAATTATTACATAGAGTGCTAATTACTCTTGGGTTGGTCATGATATTTTTCGCACAGGTCCTAATTTGACTATTCGTAGATGTGCCCAAGAGGACGAGGTACCTGATATACTACGAAGTTTTCATGATGGAACATGTGGTGGCCACTTTTTTTACAAACGTATAACATATAAGGTGCTACATTCGGGTTACTATTGGCCTAGCATTTTCAAAGATGCTGCCAAATATGTGAGAAGTTGTGATAGTTTCCAAAGGATAGGAAGACCTATGTCAGATGAAAAAATTCCTTTGCGTGCCCAAGTTATGATAGAACCCTTCGAAAAATGGGCACTCGACTTTGTAGGACCAATTCCACCCATGTCCCGTAGGAAGAACTATATTTTGTTTTGTACGGACTATGTCACCAAATGGGTAGAGGAAAAAGCCCTATTCAGGGCTACAAAGAAGTCTGTTGTCAAATTTATCTATGAAGAAATATTTATCCGCTTCGATGTCCCTCATGAAATTGTTACCGACCAAGGCACTCAACTCACTTCTAAGCTGATGAAAGAGCTAACAGAGAAATATGGTAATTAAACATTGTAAATCTTCTCCATACCACCCACAAGCCAATGGTTAGGTAGAATCCACAAACAAAGTTTTGGAAGCCATCTTCACCAAGACTGTTTAGTTACATCACCAGGATTGGGCTGATAGGCTCCCAATGGCTTTGTGGGCATACCAGACTACCTGGAGAAATACCACTATGCATACCCCTTATGAGCTAGTGTATGAGAAAAAAGTAATTTTACCTATAGAATTCCAAGTAAGGACCTTACATATTTCCTCATAATTAGGATTGAACCTAGATGAGGCTCAGAAGAAACGAGCCCTACAATTGAATGAGTTGAATGAAATCAGGAAAGATGCCATCCAACGGACAATATTAGTCCAAAACCAGAGGAGCAAGTGGCATGACAAGTTTATCAAGAAGAAACACTTCCAACCTGGTGATTGGGCCCTGTTCTTTGATTCCCGATTCAAAACCTTCAAAGGAAAACTTACCACCAGTTGGTTGGGCCCTTATGAGGTAGACATTGTATATGACAATGGAGCTGTAAAAAATAAAAAAATTGACGATGGACAAGTCTCCTTTGTGGTAAATGGACACAGACTTAAGTTTTATCATAAGCCCATTTCCAGAGAGGATTTTCTCTAGGTCATGTCAACTGACAAGGCATTGGCCCTAATAGATGGGGAAGTTCCCCCTTGTTCTTGATAATTTTTCTGAATTTCCTACTGTATATATGTAAATAGTTTTTGAATTTTGTTAATAAGGCAATTCTAGATATTTTTGTAAGTATTTATTTCACCAGGAGTACATAGTTTCAAGAATCTTTCTTCAAAACATTGTTATACTTGAATTTTGTGTCCACTAAAGAATCAAATGGATATTGACTTACTGTAATTAACCATATTTTTGAAAACAATTCTCATTTTTAGGCATTCTAAAGTAGTTGCTCTTGAAACTCTTCACCTCTGTATAAGAAAGTGATACCATAACTATCAAGCCTAGAGGTATCTCGTACAATTTTTTCAAGAAACCTGAGTAAGTGAGTCAAGTGTATTTATCAAAGTGTAACAAGGAATTCTAATTAGTGGTTAGTCATGGAAACATCACAATAACTACAACGGAAGAAAGTAAGTTGAGCCTAGAGATACCTCTCTGTTCTTTCTCAATGGTACCATCCACTACACACTAAATAACTTCATTATATCATATATTTAGATAGGCCACGTCTGCTTAAGTACCCCTTACATCAGGACAATTATTAAGTAATATAAAATAAAGTCATCCTCTAACATAAATACCATCCCAATTGAAAAAAAGAGAAAAACATTGTTTTCAGAGTTTTTCGCCCATCTTCTTACATAAAGTAATCTTATACTAAAATATTAAATGATGGAGGGCCAGTATCTGAAGGTTTAAAAGGATAACCCACCGGGATAGTGAACAAGTCTGTTGGAAATAGGTAATGGCATGTGGTATGACTAGGTAAACCCACCGGAGTACTGAACAAGCTTGTTGGTAGCGAGGCATTCTACCTAGCGAGGATGGTAATCTGACAAAAATAAATAATGAATTTAAACTTGTCCTGATGTATGAAATTACTTGCAGAAAAAGCCCACATGAATTATGATGCAGGAGCATCACTCCACGTCAGCAGCGTGCCATCCAACCAACACATCCAGCACGCATTTGATGGAGAAAGGGAGAGGCACAACTCTCTCAATTTTGAAATTCAAAATTTCAATAAATGTTGTAAGGCCTTTAATGCTAGATCATACCTTTGTACAGGTAGTGGTTGAGGTTTCTTTTAATGGTTACCTATAGCTAAGTCTATATCAGTCAGGATTGGACATCCATTTATGTAATGTAGTCGTAGGAGTAGGGGTCGCTTTGTGATAGCGATAGCTCAAAGACGGTGGTTGAGGATAAGTTCATGGAAGCCCTCATTTTGTAAGAGGGAGGAAGAAGAAATTAGAGTAGAGAGTTAGGAGGAGAGACCAGAGCAGAGAGGTCTCGAAAGAGAGCTAAGACTTGTTACAGTCCAGCCTTTGTAAACATTTGTATAGACATTTGGAAATTAATACAAAGAGAAGTTTTTCCTGCCCATGAATTGTCTGTGTATGTTTATGCATTTGAATGTCACCTGTATGCTGAGATACAGGTTATAGATAGATTTTACTATCTGTCTATGAGTTTGTCAATTTCTTTCTAGGTTCTTTAGGCCATGCAAGGAGTGCTCAACAGAACACTAGAAGTTTTGTAGCCAGCACAAAGAGTGTGCATCTGAGATCTGCGGAGTCAGAAAGAATGTGCAAGGAGTGCACACCAGAAATATTCACAGACTCAAGGAGGAGACCCAAGGTTGCTGAACACCTTGGAGGATGAGGAACTGTGCAAAGGAAGGCACATAAAAGAAATAGAACTACTGAAGGTTTTGTAAAGCTCTGCCAAGAGGGCATTGAGCGAGTGCATAGAGTGCATCAGAGAACTCTATTTTGAGTTCTGAGGAAAGAGAAGTGTCGAAGAGAAGAAACTGACAGAGTTGTTGAACACTCTGTGGAGAAAGGCTTTGCAAGGTGTGCATCGAGCTGAAGAATGCCAGGAGGGCGTGAAGCATTTCTTTACAAGAAATACTTCAGGTTTGGGTTACTTGAAGTCTCAGTAGCACAAGGAGTGTGCGGGAGCGGACTTGTTCTAAGTCCATAAGCTCAGAAGAGAAAGCAAAAGAAGAATGCGCACAAAGGAAACGTTTATGGGTTTTGTGAGTTGACAAAGCTCAGGAGGGACAATGTTTCTATAACACAAATGAGACCCAAAGGAACTAGGCTCGCAAGAGGAAGAGTTGAAGGTCGAAACCTTTGAGACTTAGGAAATCTTCTAAGTCAAAAAAGACAAGGAAACTCAAGAAGGATAGTGCCTTAGCGCACCGAGTAGAAATAAAGAGAGAAGAAGGTCGAGAAACCCTTTGAGGTTTCATAGTCGATAAAGCTTAGGAGTTCGAAATTTTGGCATTTCGGAGTTCAGGGTTTGGAATGGCAAAGGATTTTGGGGTCGCTGCATCGCAAACTCCCGGTTCGTGAAATCCTGAAGTCTCGCACTCAAATTTATCTATTTCAGAGTTCGGGGATTGGAGCGACAAAATATTTTTGGGGTCACAACATCATGGCCTGAGAGCCGCTGGATCAAGGATACATGCATGGGGTTGAGTCCGTAGGAGGTGCATAGGCATAGAGGACCGATAGTCGTCAGATCTAGGAGAAGGTGCATGAGATTTAATCCTCATATATGCGAAGGTGAGGACTTACAAAATCCCAAAAGCATTGTGACCGTTCACAAGGAGGACACGTGGCAAGCGGTCAAGGTTTTGGGAAAATTCCCAAAAGGATGTGGGTCGTCGATCCAGTTGGATCGTAGTCGTTGGTCCAAGAGGGACATGGATCGTTCATCTCTCAGCAAAGATATTTTGGCGTTTTGGCATTTCAGCTACCAGGAATGTGAAGGGTAAGAGTTTTGGACTCTTGACCTGTGAAATCCTGAAAAGACACAAGCCATCGGATCAGGAGAGGCTATGAGTTGTTGATCCCAGTTTGGAGTGGAAGACCGTCATTTTGGGGATCGGTACTTTGGTATTTCAGATACTGGGAGCTCGAAGGGGTAGGGATTTTTTGCAGCTGGGATTGCAAAGTCCCGAAACGTGAAAACCTAAAAACTGATGGAGGACTAGCGTGGTCACAAAACAAGGTCACACATTTCGACATTTCGGGATTCAGATTTTCGGACATCTTGAGGAAAAGTAACCGGGTACTTCGGCGTTGGAAACCCTGAAGTCTCGAAAGAGACGTATTGTTGGAGTGGGACTGTAGTCATACATTTCAACAGTTCGGGGTTCGACTTTCTAGAAGTTTTGAGGACAAGGAGTTGGGGCGCTTGGTGTTAGAAACCCTGAAGTCGTGAAACGCAATGTTCCATGGAGAAGGAACTTCGAAGGAGTTCGGTATTTCGAAAGTTTAGGATTCAACATTTTGGCCATCTCAATGACTAGGAGACGGGGCGCTTGGTATTGAAGGTCCCGAAGTCATGAAATGCGACGTGCCTTGGGAGTGGGGTTGCGTTCACACATTGAGCCATTTCAGGATTCAACACTTTGGCAATCCCGAGGACAACGAGTTGGAATTCTTGGCGTCCGAAGTCCCGAAGTTGAGAAATGCGATGCATCTTTGATACAAGGCTATGGTCATGGGGAAGGTGGTCACATGGACCGAGGTTTGGCTAGGGGCTAACCATCGGTGAAGCCATTTCAGCATTTCGTCATTTCAGGTTTCGGGGATTGAAGGGTTAAGAGACTCGCAACTTCAGGATTCCCAAAGTCACGAAACCCGAAATCCCTTTTCAGAAAAGGTCACGGTCATATCTGGTGGTTGTGTACAGGTGAAGACTCATGCCTAGTGCATTTCTTTTGCTGGTGGAGTTTTCATGAGGGACCTGTGGATTTGTTCAAAATGGTTCCAACAGGAGCCCAAAGAGCCATTTTGGCCCATAATTTGGAACGATCCAAAGATCGGGAGGTCACAGAACCCTGCTGAGGTAGGGGGTCTGCATCAAGTGGTATCAGAGTTGGATTTTGTTTGCAGATAGCAGACAAAGGGATTAAAAGGAGAAATTTTGGTAACATCAAGTGGAATCAGTAGAAGAGATTCATTCGTATTCGACAGGTGAAGGAGGAGACAGAGTAATGATGTTCTGTGAATATTGTTGCAAGGTGTGCAACAAATGATAGAAAACTAGACAAGATGTAGGAGGACATGGATATTCTCTCAGATGTAGAGTGATCCATACACTTCCTAGGAGGGTAGGTGAAACATGGAAATGGATACTAAAGTTCATGAGCGTGGTGGAAGAGGAGACCACCAGGAGATGAGTAAAGTAGAGATTGACAAAGAACTCACTGAGATAAGGGCGAGAATGGAACAACTGACGTTGAAGATGCAACAGTAGGCAAAAGTACACTGGAGGTACGAATGGCCTTTGAAAAGGAAATCCAAATGGCCTGTTCAAAATTTGTTGGCTAGGAAACATAAACAAGAGTTGAGGAAGTGGCTGAGGTATGCTGAAAGCCTCAGTGACACAGATCTGGTTTACATCTATGAGCCAGAAGTTGGAGAATCCCTCAGTGATGAGGAAGAGAGATCAATTTCAGGTCTCATAAATTGTCAGGAGGGTAGGGATGGATTTTCCAATTGCCAAGTGGGTAGTGAAATGATATCATTGGAGGAACTCATAGACTGTCAGGAGGACAGCAGTGGAAATTCATATTGCCAGGAGGGAAATGGTGTGAGATTAGTTGAAGATCTCATAGACTGCCAGGTGGGTAGGACATAAATCCCATATTGCCAAGTGGGCAAAGGAGAGCAGATGAGACTATATAAAATTATCATGAACTCAAGGATGAGTTTTGGTCAGCAAGGAGTGTTGATGAAGATGGGATCAATTGATCTCATAAACTGCCAGGTGGGCATAAGTGAACTTTTGAGTTGCCAGGCGGGTAAGGGGAAAGAGATGAGACTATATGAAAGTCTCATGAACTCAGAGGAGAGTTAAGATCAGCAAGGAGTGATGATAGGAGAGAATCAGAAGAGAATTATGATCATTGGAGGGATAGAGGTTTTCCTACCAAGCAACCTAGTTGAGGCCAGAGCATGTGTTGCGGATGCAGCAACAACAAGAGGACAACCAGTGGAAACTGTCATGGAGGAAGAAGTGGAGCAGACATTGATGTTTTCCCAAGGAGAAAAGGATGAGCATTCAATAGAATGGCTCAAAATTTTCAGCCAGGAAGCTGAAATAGAGATGATTGCAGCACTGAAGCCTGCAGAAGAAGAAAAAGAAAACAACATGGATTTTGTTGATCTCTGCAAGGAATTGGAATCCCTGGAGAGAAGGGTGATGGTGAAAATATTTCACATCCAACAAGCTAATTTGGAAGAAGGTAGTGGAGCATACCAGCCTGGGGAGAAGTTGGAAGACGCTGAAAGTATGCCAGCAGAAGAAATGGTAGCAGAAGAACTGCCATAGGAAGAAGTTGAGCATAATTTCAGTGAGGAGACTGTAGAGCTGGAGTTTGCAGCAGAGTGGCCACTCAGTTCCACAAAAGGAAATAAAGACAACATGGGATATCAAGCAAATCTGCCCATTGAGGACATAGAAGTGCAGCAGAGAAGACTGCATACAAAGAGCCAGCCACTGGAGCAGCTGGATGAGGTAATTGAAGAAATGAGAAGTATGATGTTCAGTTTAGTAGCAGAGACTGTCAGCAATGGGAAACTGAACAACAAGGAACTTGCAAGAGCAGCAGGGCAGAAGGAGCAACAACAGTAGCAACAACAACAACATAGCTGGAGAGGAGTAGATGGACAACTCCAAGGAAAAGTTTGGGATCCAGGTGGATTTTAGCACTAGAGAAGAGGAGATCATGATTAGGAGATCATGATTTTTCTAGATGAGAAGTATGATGTAGGAGCATCACTCCACGTCAGCAATGTGCCATCCAGCCAGCACATCTAGCACACATTTAATGGAGAAAGGGAGAGGTGCAACCCTCTCAATTTTGAAATTTGAAATTTCAATAAATGTTGTAAGGCTTTTAATGCTATATCATGCCTTTGTACAGGTAGTGGTTGAGGTTTCCTTTAATGTTTACCTGTAGCTAAGTCCAGATCATTCAGGACTAGACATCCATTTATGTAATGTAGCCATAGGAGTAGGGATTGCTCTGTGATAGCGATAGCTCAGAGACGGTGGTTGAGGATAAGCTCATGGAATCCCTCATTTTGTAAGAGGGAGGAAGAAGAAATTAGAGTAGAGAGTTAGGAGGAGAGACTAGAGCAGAGAGGTCTTGAAAGAGAGCCGAGACTTGTTACAGTCCAGCCTTTGTAAACATTTGTATAGATATTTGGAAATTAATACAAAGAGTAGTTTTTCCTACCCATGAATTGTCTGTGTATTTTTATGCATTTGAATGTCACCTGTATGCTGTAGATACAGGCTATAGATAGATTTTACTGTCTGTCTGTGAGTTTGTCGGTTTATGTCTGGGTTCTTTAGGCCATGCAAGGAGTGAACAACAAAACACTAAAAGGTTTGTAGCCAGTGCAAGGAGTGCGCATCTGAGCTCTGCGGAGTCAGAAAGAACGTGCAAGGAGTGCACACCAGAAAGATTCACAGACTCAAGGAGGAGACTCAAGGTTGTTGAACACCTCGGAGGACAAGGAACTGTGCAAAGGAAGGGACAGAAAAGAAACAGAACTAATGAAGGTTCTGTAAAGCTCTACCAAGAGGGCATTGAGTGAGTGCATAGACTGCATCAGAGAACTCTATTTCGAGTTCTCAGGAAAGAGAAGTGTCGAAGAGAAGACACTCACAGAGTTTCTAAACACTTTGTGGAGAAAGGATCTACAAGGTGTGCATCGAGAAGAAGAACACCAGGAGGGCATGAAGCATTTCCTTACAAGAAATACTTCAGGTCTAGTTTACTTGAAGTCTCAGTAGCACAAGGAGTGTGCAGGAGAGAACTTGTTCTAAGTCCATAAGCTCAGAAGATAAAGCACAAGAAGAACGCGCACAGAGGAAACCTTTGTGGGTTTTTTGAGTTGACAAAGCTCAAGAGGGACAACATTTCTATAATGCAGACAAGACCCAAAGGAACTAGGCTCACAAGAGGAAGAATCGAAGGTCAAAACCTTTGAGACTTAGGAAATCTTCTAAGTCAAAAAAGACAAGGAAATTGAGGAAGGATAGTGCCTTAGCGCACGAAGTAGAAACAAAGTGAGAAGAAGGTCGAGAAACCCTTTGAAGTTTCACAGTCGATAAAGCTCAGGAGTTCGACATTTCGGCATTTCAGAGTTGGGGGTTTGGAACGGTAAGGGATTTTGGGTTCGCTGCATCGCAAACTCCTGGTTCGCAAAATCTCGAAGTCTCGCACTCAAATTTCTCTATTTCGGAGTTCGAGGATTGGAGTGACAAGAGATTTTTGGGGTCGTTGCATCATGAACTCCCGATTCACGAAATCACACCAGCTATCGGATCTAGAGCACAGTGGCCTGAGAGTCGCTGGGTCAAGGATACGTGCATAGGGTTGAGTCCTTGGGAGGTGCACAGGAGAATATATATGGGCCATCAGATCTAGCATAGAGGACCGATATTCATTGGATCCAGGAGAAGGTGCACGAGGTTTAATCCTCATATATGCAAAGGTGAGGACTTACGAAATCCCAAAAGCATTGTGACCATCCACAAGGAGGACACGAGGCAAGTGGTCAAGGTTTCAGGAAAATTCCTGAAAGGATGTGGGTCGTTGATCTAGTTGCATCGTAGCCATTGGTCCAAGAGGGACATGGACTATTGATCTCTCAGCATAGATATTTCGGTGTTTCATCATTTTGGCTACTAGGAATGTGAAGGGTAAGAGTTCGAGACTCTTGACCCATGAAATCCTGAAAAGACACAAGTCGTCGGATCAGGAGAGGCTATGAGCCATTGATCCTAGTTTGGAGTGGAAGACCGGCGTTTCGAGGATCGGTACTTCGGTATTTTTTATACTGGGAGCTCGAAAGGGAAAGGAGTTGTTGCAGCCGAGATCGTGAAGTCCTGAAACATGAAAACCCAAAAATTGATGGAGGAGTAGCGTGATCACAGAACAGGGTCACACATTTTGGCATTTTGGGATTCGACTTTTCGGACATCCCGAGGACAAGAAACTAGGTACTTCGACGTTGGAAACCCCGAAGTCCCGAAAGCGACGTATTGTTGGAGTGGGACTACGGTCATACATTTCGACAGTTCGGGGTTCGACTTTCTAGAATTTCCAAGAAAAAGGAGTCGGGGCACTTGGTGTTAGAAACCCCGAAGTCGCTAAATGCGACGTGTCATGGAGAAGGAACTTCAAAGTAGTTTGATATTTCGGAAGTTCGAGATTTGGCATTTCGGCCATCTCGATGACTAGGAGATGGGGTGCTTGGTATTGAAGGTCCCAAAGTCACAAAATGCGATGTGCCTTGGGAGTGGGGCTGCGGTCACACATTGAACCATTTCGGGATTTGACACTTCAGCAATCTTGAGGACAAGGAGTTGGAACGCTTGGCGTCAGAAGTCCTGAAGTCGTGAAACACGATGCGCCTTTGGAACAAGGTTGTGGTCATGGGGAAGGTGGTCACATGGACTGAGGTTTGGCCAGGGGCTAACCATCGTTGAAGCCCTTTCAACATTTCGGCATTTCAGGTTTTGGGGATTGAAGGGTCAAGAGACTTGTGACTTCAGGATTCCCGAAGTCACGAAACCCAAAATCCATTTTCCGAAAAGGTTGCGGTCATATCTAGTGGTTGTGTACAGGTGAAGATTCACACCTGGTGAATTTCTTGTGGTGGTGGAGTTTTTGTGAGGGACCTATGGATTTGTTCAAAAGGGTTCCAACAGGAGCCTGAAAATCCATTTTGGCCTAGAATTTGGAATGATCCAGAGACCGGGAGGTCACAAAACCCTGCTGAGGTAGGGTGTCTGCATCAAAGTATGTGTGGTTAAGCTAAGGTTAATGAACTCCATCAACTTGCCATTGGGAAATAACTCTAAGACTATATTGAAACTCTCTTGCCTACCTCTTCTTATCTATATATAGGATCTCTTATCCTATAGGTGGGGCCATCTTCTAACTGTCTCGTCAAACCAATCTGTGAAACTTTATTTTTACACTTGACATACTGTAAATCTTTAGCTATTGGGGAATACTGACAGGTTTCCTATACTTTTGATTATGAGGTGTCACAAAACTTAGGTGTGGGGAAGGGGTTCATGAGCTAACAAATGATCATTGCCTAGAGAAGTGGATCGTTGAAAGATTTTTTGTATTATTTCTATGATACAGGTTATTACATTGATAGTCATATTATTTTTGAAATGCTTAACTCCTGTGTGCTATAAATTACTGAACACATACTTGACATATCAGTCTTTATTGGTTACTTAATAGACCACTCTTTATTGGTTTATCGTTTCACTACAAGATGCATATTGTAGGTTTGACAATACATTTTTATGCTTTCTATAACCTGTTCATTGTAGGTTTTTGACATTATATGTCATATGCAAGAAGATTGAGTGAGCATGGAGCATTCTGCCTCTTCTCATTAACTACTGTAATTGTCAAAAACACTTCAAATTTGCAGGATATCCATTATAAGAGGTGAAAATGCACTTAACACAGAGGTACCAGATGAAATATCGTATGAGGTGCCATATGAGATGTCATTTGAGGTGCCGAACAAAGTGCCATGTGAATTGCACACCACTAACTTTCCTAGATTCCATGTAACTGGAAATAAATTACATTCAATTGAATTAGTTGCAGGCATTGATTAAAGATGCTTCATATGTTTATGATCAAATGTCCAAGTCAAAAGACATGGACATTGATCTTACCACACACCATTACATTGCTCCAAAAATGAGCCTTTGAATTCAAAAATTCCCACACATGGAAGCTCGTGTGCACATGTGGGTAACCTACTCCACTATAGATGCATTCAAAGTCGGGTTGGGCACTCTATTATCTCATTTTCCCTTACCATTTTCTCTCCCCTGCGTTAAGAAATCGTGCCCAACCTCTGCCATTTTTTCCCCTATTCAAAACACATTTCATCCTGTGCTCAATTCATGACACTGTTTGGCTTGATTACGCCCTTGCTTGGTTAGTTTCACCTCTGTCACAATGCCCAGGAGATATGAACCTTCCTCCTGTGTAGACTTGTTTTCCATTCCCGAATTTTCATAGTGAAGAGAAGTGTGTTTGCACGCAGGCTGGGGGCCATTTTTGTCTAGCTTGCAGGGCCACGATGACGGCCTCTCCATGGAATTTGTAGTCGGTTTCAATGGTAAGACAACACATGTAGGGTCTCTTACCTTTGAAGTTTCATAAGAGTCCATTGCTACTACCACAAATCTCCCAAGGATGGGAGATAGATGGTTAAAAATCACCAATTGCCGCACTCAAGTTATAACAGGGTGTTTAAGCCCGAATTCGAGAGGATTTAAGGAGAAAAAGGATATGCTAAGGAGTGGATAAAGGAGTAATTTATCAATCCCCTCATCGTCATCAGAAGGTTAATTACATGTGAAGGTAGATACTGTACTTTCAAAGCTTGTCATTTTAGATTGCTGGCTCATTTTTTGTTCAACAAAGCCTTGAACTTTCCCTTCTATTTTCTCAAAAGATTGGAGAAGATGTCCTCTCAAGTGAGGAAGAATGTGACTAACCCCCACAATAGTATCTTCCACCATGTCTTGATCAAACTCCTCGTTCTTTCCAAACTAGAGAAGCAGGGGAAAAATTGGGATTCCTTTATCTACCAATTTGCAAACCCTCACTTGATAGTTAAGACCTACAAAATTCCACTTAGCCTAAAAAATATCTCTCCATCCAAGCCTCGCTCTCCAAGAACTCCAAACCCCCTTTCACAAACCCTCTCTTTTCCGAAACAATACCAAAAGCTTGTTGATATCCCTACTTCTTCATCGGGTAAAAAGACCAAGAGAAAAGACCAAAAGAAGCCTATTGTTAACCCCCCAATGCATTCACTCTCTCTTGATCCTACACCTAAAAAGATCCAAGAAGTAATGCAACAAGACTTTCCCATCATTCCTACAAACAAGAGGGGATCCAATCGATTTGGTAAAGGAACCTTTCGGAAGAGTACCCAGAGCACAAGAGCCAAGCCTTATGAAAAACCTCCACCTACTTTGGATCCTATCCAAGTGTCCTGTGACCTTGAGAGCCCTCATAAGAAGCCTAGGGAAGTTTCTGCGGATGGATTAAAGCCACTAAGGAAAACAAAATCAAAACCTACCTCACCTTACCGATCTCCCATCACTCCTACTTCACCCATGCCTACTCTAGATCCTAAAACTGATAGATTGTCCACATCCCTCAAAGGATCTAAGCCTTCCTCAGAGATCACCAATTCTTCCCCAACCATAGAGGAGATACAAAAGGAAAACCATCATCTTCTCCAACAGTTGGAGGAAAGGAAGACAATAGATACAGACCTTCATCATGAAAATGCAGTCCTTCAAACAAAAGTTAATTCTCTTCAATGATTGGTCGATGAGATGACAAAATCTAACCGCAACCTCAGAGCACAGTTGAAGTTACATAAGAGGCACAAGGCTAAGTCTTCATAGCAAGAAGGAGAAGCTTCCAAGGGCGATCCTCCTCAGCAAGCCTAGTCAGGAGGGGTAACTTCTTTTTTATTTGCAGTGGGACCTGCAAATTCATAAGTGTGGGGGTAATGTTTGGCCTGAGATATGATCACTTTTATGATGGTTATTATACACTTTTTCCGCATGTACATATGCATTTTTCATATTTTAAAGCATATTTTTGAAGAATTTCATGATAAAATGGTATGATCGACACTAGGTACGTGTAATTCATGTTTAATGATTATATTGAGTATAATTCATCATGTTTTATGATTACCAAGATCTAATTAATGTTTTTCTAGTGTTACAGGGAAAAAACACACCATGTTTATGCTTCCAGCACTTGATCTGACATTGCTTCTAGTACGCGTTTCGACACTTGATCCGACACTCTGTACAGCACTGTGTATTGCAAAAAAACGGAAGACGACTTGGTGGTTATGGTATTGGAGGCTAGTGATGGGTGAATCGAGAATGTGGGTTTTGTTCATACTTTTCCCCTCCATCTACTGAGCTCCTGACAACTCAGTTTCATTTGTTCAAAAGGGAAATTATTGGCTCGCTCTGTTTTATCAGTTAGGGCATCATTTATTGTAATTTCCCGAATTTAAAAGTGGTTCGACCCTCCTGTGGTCGACCACTTGGCCTATAAACATTATAAATACCACCAAGGTGGTTGCACATAATTTAAGTAGCAAAAGCAATAGAATTGTCAGTGTGATAGACAAAAAAACGATTTTACTCTATTTTGAGTTTTTACATTGCCAGATTATGCCAGAACTGTGTTTTTGAGTTTTTATGGTGAATTTGACCTGCTGAGTTCATGGTGTGCTTTTATAGAGTGACCACAACTTGTTGGAGGGGCCACCAGCAATTTGGTAACTGTCTTTTTGTTTGTTTATTCATTTCATAATTTAATTGTTCTCTTTATTTTTCTGTACATACATTTTTATTTTGTTAATTAGTTTGTTGTAGTTTAATTGTTTTGATTCTCTTTTGCAGGTTAGAATGATGAGATGTGTTAACATGTATTGATATTGTAGATTAGGAACGGACTTGCAAGCCCCTAGACTAACCCCATGCACAATTAGATGTTATATTATGCTTTGATTTATGATTTTATAGTCAAGTTTAAAACAATGTTTTAATTAGAATAGAATAGAGTTTTTATTTGGGTCTTCTTCAACAGGGATTTGATGGATGGATAGAGTTAATTCAAGTTTTTAACTATAGCTTGCTTATCTCATTTTTATATAGATCTCGTTTAATTAGTTGTTGGTTAATGCAGATTGTTAGTTTACTTTTCAATATCATAGTTTAATTTATGTTTTCAAGAACTTTCTTGTTGTAGTTTGAACTTTGAATTGTTAGAATAGATATAGCATAGTTTCATTTATGTAATTTCCTTTCCTAGAATTAAATTGCAATTATATTTCTTAGTTAATGGTTGAATCTAGTTTTGCTTATGTAGTATAGAAGTATAATGATGATCTTGTTATGTTGTTGATGGTTAATACATGAATATGCAGGGTATCTAACAATGTTTTGTCATCGCTAAATTCGCATTGGATTGTTTAATCCATACCTTTCACTTTGTCATTGATATTAGTGTTGAGCTTATACAAATTGAATTGTCCTTTGTTTTCAAGTGCCATCGAGATATCATCCGACACTGAAGACATTCACACAACCACCAGCATTATATTTAAGTTTTTCATAGATTAAAGATAGTTTTCTTGCTTTCATAGGTTAAAAGGATAGTTTTCTTGCTTTCATAGATCATAAGAGATAGTTTCTTGATTTCCTAGTTTAAAAGATAGTTTAATTGATGTTGTAGGATAGATAGTCTTTTTCTTTCATAGATTAGAGAGTAGTTGTTTATCATAGATTAAAATTTAGTTTTTTTTTTTTTATAGGGGGAATCGGCAACTCGCAGTTCTCGTACTCGCATGACACAGGGTCGATCCCTGTTGGCTACCACTATAACCCCAGGTGCAACCACCCACCCCGCAAGAATGGCGCACGAGTAAATCTGGGTGAGAATCGAACATGAGACTTCATTTTTACAAATTTCCTTCCATTTACACGACACTTGCCAATCCGTCTACACCCGTGCAGGCTAGATTAAAATTTAGTTGTTAATTCTTCTTGCTTTCAATTAAATAGATTTTCTTTTATGAATTAGAAACAGTTTTGAATTAAGAATTTAGTCCACTTGCCCCTTAGGCTAGATAGTTGTTCAATGAGAAGTTTTAATTTGATTGCTTGCAGTAGTTAGTTGTCTTTGCTTACTTGTATATTTTCTTTAGTAGGTTAGTTAGTTGTCTTTGCTTACTTGTCTATTGATTTAGTAGGTTAGATAGTTTTGTTTGCTTACTTGTTTACTTTCTTTAGTAGGTTATTTAGGTGTCTTTGCTTGTGTGTTTATTTACTTGCTTTCACAGGGTAGTTGCTCATTGAATGTAGGTCGGCAAGTTAAAATAGTTTTCTTTTGTCATTTGCTTATTGATATGCTTAGATATTTGCTTTTTCTTATTGTTATGAACTAGTTTGCTTTACATAGGGTTTTTACTTGTTTTCTTAAAGAACTATCCATCGATCCTTGGCCCAAAAGTACTTAGGTTACCTAGTTTCAATTTGCTTAGTAGGGTTTTTTCAATAGATAGCCTTGTTTGAGTAGATTAGCCTTAGATAGATACCTTCCTTAGTTAGACTATACTCCTACCAGCCCTTCTACCTTTGACATATATTTTTCTACAACTCTAAGTTTATTTACCCTGGGTTGACAATTTAATTGAGGGGTTTTAGTGTCTTTTTAGTGCATATATAACACCCATCAAAGCACGTACATATGCATGATGAAGAAGGAACAATACTGTACAGCTGGAAAAATCTATGAAAAATTGAGGAGATGAAGATGCCAGGTCTCTAGAGTCTGAAAGAAACCTCCCAAGAAGGTCTACAGTGATCAGGTACAATAGATCTATGTACAAGTTCAAAAGGTATGTTTTATTTCTATGTGTAGATATTGTTGTCTACATGAGATATGGATATGGGGGTTTGAGGATTTTCCCTAGCGAACTTTTTGGTTTTATGGAACATGTTGTATAAGTCAGATCTGCAGAAATACAGAGCTGGTATATTTCATATTTAGCATTGGTATATCTTTATAGTGTTGAGGCACATCTTGTATTTGTTGGTATATGGTTGAGGTTTTGTTTGTGGTACATGGTTGAGAGCTTGTAGTGTGAAGTGATTGTGAATTTTTTGGTGTAGTAAGAGGTTGTATATAAATGAGGGTTTGATGTCTAGTTCATGTGAGGGTTATTACACTTGTTCATGATTGCACACACATGTATGGAACATGACTAGAGAGATATAGATTCACTTGGTTAAGGGATATGTAAGATGATGTGTGCATAGGGAACAAATACATATAATACACAATGACATGTTGCAGGTTAATGTGACAGAGGTAGAAAAGTGGTTGAAGTTTCAGGAAATGTGAAATCCCTAGTTTTCTGAAGGTGTGCATAGGCTTCAGTATAGAGAGGTCGTGTACATATACATGATGTAGTATAGACAGGGTGCGTAGATACACAAGATGCATTACAAATAGGTCGTGTAGCTTTTGGTTTTTGTTGGCACAGGATGGATACAGGTCAGTGGCATAATCTTGTTATAGGATGGTACAAGTTTACATTGGTATATCACATAGTGACAGTGTGGAAGTGGTTTCATCATTTGACACTTATACTTCATGGTGGAAGGATGAGACATGGATAGGTGGTTGTAGCCACGTTCCGATTGTAGCTGGGGAACATAGGGGGTTGTAGCCTCCTTATAGTTGTAGCCAGTGAATTGGGGAGTTGGAGCTTCCCTCAAGTTGTAGTCTAAAAATATAGGGGGTTGGAGCCTCCTTCTAGTTGCAGTTGGAAAACAAAGGAAGTTGGTTCTTTCAATGAATGTAATTCTTAAATACATATACGAAAAATCATTTCGTGGTTTTCTCTCGCATTGGGTTTCCACATAAAAATATTGGTGTATTGTGTATGTGTATGATTTCTCATTGTTCATGATTTATTTACTCTACACTTGTTGAATGACAATGGTATATTGATCATAAAGAAAACAACACTTGTATACTATGGTTAAAAAGGATTAAAAATCTTTATTACTGATTCACCCCCACTCTCAGTAATCCAACATTGGTTTATGCTTGATCTCTATAATATATTTCATAAACTAGTCCTCTGAACTTGGATGTTGGAATTCATTGATTAATTCCTTATTCAAATCTATGATAGTTGTAGGCACTCCTTGTGGACTATTTACTGTGAGGCCCATATACTAGTCCAATGCACAGTCTCTAAATGTGATTTCCAGTTGCACCACTTTTGTATCTTCATCTATAATCTGTTTAGCTGGCAAAATATTCTCACAAATAAACAAATGCTTCTCTTGGTCCTCCGACCCTTCTCCATAGAACTTAGGTAACCTAATAGTTATATATGCTCCTACTATTGTGAAGTTTGTTGTACTACCACCTTCACGTGGTGTAGATACTTGAATAATACTAATTGGATTTTTAATTCCACTTGAGTTGGACCCTCTTCCTACTAAAATCCTTCTACTACTAATCACTCACTGTCTAACCAGTTCTTTCTCTTCATATGTATTAGTCGTGCATGGATTTGTGGGTTCCACACTAATTCTAATCTAGAATGGAGAGCCTTCTTCTACTTCAAACCCTTGACCTATGGTTTTCCTCTCATATGTGGCGTACATGATTTCCTCAATCTGCCCCATCGCATGAAGATCATATACCTCTTCCTCATCACTATCCAAGCCCTCTCGCTCAACTACTTCCCTCTTATTACTATTAATTCTATACTGGTAGGGTCTTCCACTGCACATCACTACAACTCTGCTCAATATCTCCTTGGTTTGTTCATCATCCATCATAATGGGGCCCATTTATTCCTTCTTCTGGGATCTCTCTAGAGCCCTCTCCATATCTTAGATCGTTCTTAGTGCTTCCCCCAGTATCCCCATGTGCGCGGAGTGATTTATTTGTTTGAATCCATTGTCATCACACCTTTATCATGCAATAAAATCTTGATCGGTGTGTAAAGTGACCTAATGTACCTTCCTCTTGGTCCCTTCAAGAAATCCTTCTTTGCAATAGTATATGACTTCACAGTATCGACTGCAAATTCAATAATAAATCCTGCAATAATATTATCTGGCCAAAAATCCACTACGAGCATGAATTTATTATTGACTCTTTCTTGGCATGTAATATTATTAGCAGTCCACTCTACTGGTATAATCTGGTTATTTGGGTGATTATAATTCAACCTTAATATCCATTCTTTCAAAAACTTTGGAAAATACTAGAAAAATTTCTCATGTAGATCAGCAAACACATACCTTTCCAAATACTGGCGTGGTATATACTTGGAGCTTCTATTGTCTTTCTACACAAACTTGATCTCTTTTGTCTCCAACCATTTCAATATCCCTCTTAGTTAGATTACATGGCCTAAACATCCCCTTATACCACTACATTATCTTCAATGTCCTTCTCATCAAATCCCTTCCAGGATGTTCTTTTGAGTTCCATCCGACAACATAACCAGTTGTTGGAATGTTTGGGCTAACCTAGGTTCTACTCTAGGTTTCCAACAAAACCCTACAAACCATCGATCCTTCTGGAGACTAGAAGACAACACTGTGCACATAATGCAAAATGAAGTCTCACCCGAGATGGATTATGGGTGACTACAGGACCCAAATGTATGTCGTCATGGAAAGGATGGTGCTCATGGGGATGTTAAACATTCCTTCTACCTCATATATATCATATCTACCATTCATATTCATGTATTAACATTCATTCTTCAGTAAAAAATCACAATAGATCTAGTGCACGCTGCATTCTAACTCTAACATATTCATTCATTCATCATAGACCATTGCAATACATAACATAAATATTCCACAAAATGACACAATGTTTTACCATGGTTCACCCCCCTGGGTTACATCCATAAATATTTGGCATTATCTTCTTCTTTATTCATCTTCATCAAGTCATTGCATTGTTCACATTACATTAGAACTACATAATTTCACATGTATAAGTGTTAAGAACCAAACATCAATATAGCATAGAAAAACCTCAGAATAATTACTCAATGCCTTGAAAAAGAGAGAATTTCAGGTAATAAGCCTCTTCGAGGGGGAAACCTCCTTATACACCACATAAATTTCCAAATACAAGATGATTCCAAATGAAAATGTCTCCTTGGTATATATAGGAGACTAGGAGGTACAATTACAACTAATGGACTCAAGACAACATAAATAAAATAACATTACTAATGTAATAAGCCCCAATTAAAGGGTAATGAGCCACTATTTAGGGATTAACATGCCCCTCCCCTTGAGACAAGTGTTTTATGCAATGCTTGAGTAACTCTGGATGCTTTTGTATAAAAGACTTGTCTTCCCAAGTGGAATCTTAAACTTATAGTTTCCTCCATTTAATGAGATACTCTGAAATGGATCTATTCCTCAGTTGGTAAATTCTTGTGGCAGTGATGGCTTCAAGCTCCAATATGATTTTTCCTTCCTCTTCAAGTTTTAGCAATATAGTTTGAAATGGGATCTTGTCACCTATAACCTTCTTTAAGCATGGAAAACTGGGGGTACTCGTGAAGATGCAAACAACTCCAATTTGTATGCCATAGTACCAATATTTTGCAACACGTTATAAGGGCCATAGTACTTTGGTGATAATTTATTATCCTTCTTAGATTGCTTGAGGGACATCTGTTTGTATAGTTGTACCATAGTGAATCATTTTTCAATGTAAATGTATTTGATGCAATGGAATCCTGTTGCAACCTTTGAATGAGAGTCCACATTTCGACATTCTTCCATTCATCCCTTGCTTCTATTATCCAATCGGGTTGGATGATCGAGATAGCATAGAGAAAGGCCTCAACATATTCATCCTTTATTGAGAGTGCATCCGCCACAACATTTTTCTTCCCTTTTTTATAGATGATTTCAAAATCATAACCCAATATCTTGGTCACCCATTTTTGTTGTTCTTATGAATATAGTCTTTGTTCCAAGAAGTATTTAAGACTATCATGATCTGTTTTGACCTTGAAGTTCCTACCTATCAGGTAAGGGTGCCATTTCTTCAATGCATGTAGTGTTTCCATCATTTCCTTCTCATAAATGGGTTTGTGTAAGTCGTTTCCCTTGAGTGGCTGACTTTCAAAATCCAGGGGCCTTCCTTCTTTCATTAGGACAACACCAATTCCATTTCTTGAGGCATCACATTCCACAATAAAGGTTTTTGTGAAGTTTGGAGTGGTCGAGACAAGATCTTTGCACATCACCTCTTTAAGTTGTTCAAAATATTTAGTTTCCTCTGGAGTCCATGAAAAATCATCCTTCTTAGTTAGTTTCGTTAAAGGTGTTGCTATTCTTCCATAGTGTCGAACAAACTTGCGGTAGTAACCTGTCAAACCAAAAAATCCTCTAAGATTATTCAATGTTTTGGGAATTGACTAGTCCATCATGGCCTTAATATTTTTAGGGTCTACCTTGACACATTCATGAGATACAATATGACCCAAATACTCTACCTCCTTCACCCCGAAGAAACATTTGGATGGTTTGTCATACAATTGTTTCTCCTTTAGTAGTTGTAGCACCTTGTCAACATGTCACACATGATCCTCCCAATACTTTCTATAGATTAGTATATCATCAAAAAATACTAACACAAATTTTCGAAGGAAGGGATTGAAAATGGAATTCATCAACCCTTGGAATGTGGAAGGTGCATTTGTAAGGCCAAAAGGCATGACCAAAAATTCCTAATGGCCTTCATGAGTTTAGAATGTTGTTTTTGGGATATCTTCTTCCTTCATTCTAATCTAATGATACCCTGAACAAAGATCCAACTTTGTGAAATAGATTTCTCCATGTAGTTCATATAACAATTCATCAATGATAGGAATGGGAAACTTATCTTTAATAGTGATCTTGTTGAGCTCTCTATAATATGGACACATACTCCATGAGCCATATTTCTTGAATACCATTACCACTGGTGCAGAGTAAGAACTTTGGCTAGGTCTAATAATGCCAACCTCTAACATTTCTTCAACCATGCACTCAATTTCACTCTTCTAGGAATAAGGGTATCTGTATGGCCTGATGTTAGGAGGAACACTCCCATGAATTAGGTGAATATCATGATCATGATTTCAAGTGGGTGGAATACATTTGGGAATATCTTCAAATACTTTGGAATGCTTATCAATGATCCCTTGGAGATATAGGGGAATAGATGGCTTAGATGTTTGAACATCTAGTGAGCATAGTTGTGCAATTACACCTTGATGCCCCTTTTTCAATAATTTTTTCATACCATTAGAGCTTATCACCTTACTGGGTTTCCTTGTGATACCTCTTAACTCAATTTATTTTCCTTCCAATGAAAATTTCATGAAAAGTTCTTGAAAATTAAAAGCCATTATTCCTAATGATTGTAACCATTGGATTCCTAGTACAACGTCAGCACCACCCATGGGTATAGAAATCATTGGACTATTCATTACATATTCCCCCATAGTAAGATTGATCTTATTTCATTTTTTTGAGCAATCTATATTTCATCCATTTGCAATCATTACTTGAAACTCTGGTGTTGGATATACAAAGCAATTGAGAGCTTTGGCTAATTTATAGTGAATGAAATTATGAGTACTACTAGAATCAATTAGGACTATTACCTTTCTCTTTTTGATATATCCTTCGATGTTGAGGGTTTGAGGAGTGTTAATTCCAGCCAATGCATTACATGATATCGTGGGAGTCAACTCTTCAGAAGAAATCACATCTACATTTTCATCTTCAGATGGTTCTTCTTCTTCTTCTTCTTCTTCCTCCTCTTCACAATCTATGTAGAATAATTCCTTCTCACCACACTTATGTCCCTTACTATACTTGATGCCACAATTAAAGCATAAACCTTTTTCTTTTCTTTTCTTTCCTCCAATTTTTGAGGTGTCAACCTTTTAGGTTGAGGTTTTTTAGAAGAAGGAACATTATTCTCTTGATAGATGTTAGGAGTGGTCCTTTTAGTAGCCATAGCCATATTTTTACTTTCAACATTTCTTGCCACCCTAAATGCATTCTCCAATGATTTGGGTTCCCAAAGACGAACCCCATGTTGAATTTTATCCTTTAAAGTTCCTATGAATACATCAATCAAGTGCTCATCTAGAATATATGTTACCTTTATATTCAATCTTTGGAATTTCTCAATGTGCTCTATAACTGAACCCTTTTTCTTGAGATTTATGAATTGGCTAAAGAAGTTATTTCTCCTTGTATCCTCATAGTGTGCTATCATTTCTTCCGTGAAAATTGTCTAAGTGATGAGTGATTTGTGATAAAAAGCCATCGATACCACACAAATTGATTAGGTTCTAAATATAAAGAAGCAATCCATACCTTTTTTGTATGTGGCACATTATGTAGATCAAAGAATTTCTCCATCTGAAGTATCCATGTGATTGTGTCCTTTCCATCATACTTCCTCATATCGATCTTAGGAAAGTGGTTGGTCTTCAACACAAAGTTAGAGTTTCTCCATTCTTGATTCATCTTCCTTGGGTCCTCGTCTTGAATTTCATGGGATACATTTTCACTTTCAGGTGTCCTCTCTATTAGGATATTTTTCAATCCTTCCATGATCTCCCTTTTTAAACCATCCATCTTAGTATCCATTATTGCCTCCAACTTAGCTTCTGTTGAATCCATCATCCCTTGTAGTTCATATTTTGTTATTGTATTCTTTTGTAAATCACTTATGTCCCTACGCATTTCTTCACCTTCATCAAGATTCCAAGTAGGACTCTCTGGAGGCTTATTTGGTGTAGAAGTTCCTATTTTTGGTGGCATGTTGGCCAAGTATCATTTTAAACCTTGATTTTGAGGTGGTTCTGCTAGGCAATCTTTCTTTTATTGTATCTCCAAAATTACGTCCCTTATGGGTATGGATTTTTTTTTTTAGTTCTCTGATATTTCTTCTCTGTAATGCCACAGGTCTGATCAAAATTGGATGTTCCAAGTGGAATTTATGGTAACTTCCCCACAACTTGATGATTTTTGGCCTTTCCAAGAGATATCACTTGTATAGCATGCCCCGCACAAAATAATTGATATAAAATTATGAAACTTGTACCAAAAATACTACAGACTATCTGCTATCTAATGTAGCCAGTCTCACTCAATTTGGATACTCTAAGAATAATTTATGATTTTTTAACCCGAAACACATGATTGAGACTAGTCAAATACCCTATCTTCCACAAGGTGTATCTACAAATGTAAGATGCCCCTGAAGCTGAAATTTTAATCACAGATAACTTAATAATTTTTGTAAAAATTCTCTGGATTTCAGGGTCAGAAATGCTACAAAAACGTTTTTATAGAGAAAATGCCATGATGACTCAATTCAGGATGATTCCAGAACTCTATCTTACATAGGTTGTATCTCCTAAAGTATAATGCCTCAAGAGCTGAAATTTTAACCCAACGTACCTTGATCCCTCTACTAAATATCCTCCAAAGGGTTCCTTATGAAATGTCTTATAAAAAACTTCATAGAGAAAATTACAAGGTGTCTCAGATGTAGCAACAAAACCCCAAGATCTTAAGCTCCGATACCATATGTTAAGAACCAAATATCAATATAGCATAGAAAAACCCCAGAATAAGTACTTAGCAACTTGAAAAAGAGATAATTTCAAGTAATAAGCCTCTTCCAATGGCGAAACCTCCTTATACACCACATAAATGTCCAAATACAAGAGTATTCCAAACAAAAATGTCTCCTTGGTATATATAGGAGATTAGGAGGTAAAATTACAACTAATGGACTCAAGTCAACATAAATAAAACAACATTAATAATGTAATATGCCCCAATTAAGGGGTAAGGAGACACTATTTAGGGATTAAAAATAAATGAGGCTAACTAGTGTCACACCAAGATATAGATCTTGCAAACTGTCCCTCAGTTATAATCCATAAGTATTCAAAATTGACTCAACATTAGCTCCACAACTTTCAAACAAAACTAGTAACGACAAATCATAACTTATCAAAACCATACCATGACATGATCTCCTTAGATCTTAAAATACATATTTATACTTAAAAAATGGGTTAAAACCCTTTACATCAAAGACCAAAACCGTAACCCTAAGTGGATTAGGTTTATCCACATTACAACCTCCTAAGCGCGGTTGGTCCTCTATCCAACCATTTCCTCATCGTGTTGTCCTTCTTTCTGCCTTTGAATTTTCCTCTTCCTCACACTTCTTTTCCTTATTTATTGGAACACTGCTTTCCCTGACTTATGGCATGCTTCGTTTCCTTTACTTCCGACACACACTCCATTTGTGGTCCCATTTCTAACTTTTTTCCATAATTGATGTCCATTTCTCCAAAATAACCTGCTCCAACAACAAACATATGTGCAACAACCTCCTCAAGATCTACCCTTACCTTTTTAGCACATGCCTTGAATTCCTTAAGGCCTCCTTTGTCTTTCTCTTTATGCTTCATTTGTTCCTCCAATTCTTTAATCCTAACATCTTTTTCTTCATTTTGATGGAATATATTATTGAGGTTTTGTTGCATTTTCATGGTGAAAGAAGTGCCTGTGAATACTATGGAGAGAAGGTATTTGTTGATGTCTTCTGCCACTGGATTCTTTGAGATACCAGACAAGGGGTTTCCACCAATAACTGGGAGTTTTCTTGTTTGTTGTTTCAAAATTCTACTGGTGGTTTTGTCGAATATGAACCTCCTAAAGTGTTTCCACCTTTTGGGGCTTGTAAGTTGTTTGAAGACATAACCTGATTTCATCGATTGGAAGTTGACCTCTAGTGAGAGGAATTTCTACCGATGATCCTAGGATGTTGATGTCCATAGGAGAAGCATCATTATTTAGTGATTCTTCATCCTTCTTTCTTTTCTCTTCTGCAGGTGCCTTTGCTGCAACCTCATATGCTTCCCTTTTTTCTATTGTTGCTACCTCAACTACTCCTTTCACTTTCATTTCCACCACTATTTCTGATGCCACCATTGATGCACCAAATTTTTGTTTGGCCTTGGCTTCCTCTTTATTTCATTTCTTCTTGATAGCGTCCTCTTTATTATTCTAAAATTTATCTTTCTTTCTTTATTTCTTGTTTGTAGCTACCTCCTCTCCCCTTGTTGATTGAGAATGTGTAGTTGTTTTCCTGGATACCACTGCTATTGATACTGCCTCTTCTTCATCTCTCTTTTGTTCCTCTTCCCGATATTTTTCCTAATATGAGATCCTTCCAAGAGGTTTTCCTTTATACTTGGAGATAAACTCTTCATATGTTATGGTACCACAACGAATCTCCTCCTTTTCCCACTTGGATGAAGTGTATTGCAAGTTGTGTTTGTTCTTGCTTCAATATTGTTTGCCCGCTTCCTTTGGGTCACCTCTTTAGAACCTCTCTTCTCTAAAGAGAAAATATAATAGTGTGTATACTTCATCTTGAGCATGTTTGATGATTTCAAAGGAGTATGATCCGGCCCACAATGGTAGAGGGGGAAATATGGATTTCTTATCTATATATAGTGAGGCTTCTAATCCATATATCAAAGTCTAATGAAATATTTCCTATAGCACTAACTTGTTAGGAATGAACTTGGGGAGTAGATGAGGATATTTGATGGATCCATATATCCTTATGTATGTCATGTACTCTAGGAGATACCAATATCCTATTCTTTGTACTATTTCCTGAGCCTTGTTGGTCATGCATGGAGTGGTGAGTTGAAGATGAACTGGCAAAGTCGTTCTAAGAAGCAATCAAAAATCTTTTGATAATCAATCCCATATTTGTGCTCCCAGAGAACTTTGCAATATATGTGTATGGGAGGGTTGGTTGGCTATCAAGACTAACCCATATTTAGATATTGATGGAATATGCATACCATGTCCAACAGGTAGGAGGAAATGTGGAAGTTCGGAAACTCGTCGGGGGTGGTCCCCTTGACTGTTCTGATGGATTCCTCTAGATATGCTAATAGAATATCAACCCAGTTGAAGGATGACCCCACCTCGATGCAGTAGTATATGAGGGGCATCAAGAATAAGGTGAACTTTGATGTGTCCTATTCCACATACAACCTACATATCAATTCCATAACATACCGGTATGACTTCCTCAAAAACCTGGTGGGATATTCACTTGAGGGCCTTATCTTGAATGTATTGTCAGGATTGTACTAGATTTTTCACAAATTGTTTCCCTTGTGCAAATATTTCTTGATGAGATCTTTGTCCAATGATAAAATTCCTTTAACTACGTGATAGTATGAGGCTAGGGTAGATGCCTGAAATGTTGTTATGGGTTTCCCATTGGAATTGATTATATATCTATTATCCAGGTCTACATGATGGATTATCCATGAAAATGCCTCTACACAAGGAAAAACCAATGCATGAGATGCCACCCTATGTAGACCCAATTTTCGGATGTTTTTGAATACCTTGAGTTCATATTCATATTATGATTTTATCGGGAAACTATATTTATTAAACATTTGGAATACTTCACCCCATTAAGTGAGTTCCTCTTCTCTATGAATCTTGTGGTGTCATCATAGACAGGCCCTGATGTGTCTTCTTCCTCTTCTTCGTGGCTCCCAATTGCATAGGCCTCTATCATGGGATATTTTCTTGTAGATTTGTTTTTGAGAGACATATTTGAATCTACGATAGACACGTTCAACATTAATATAGCAAGACATTAATAAAAAATACCATAATCTATGTAGTCATGGAAATGATGGTTCTCATGAGGATGTTAAACATTCCTTCTACCTCAGATATATCATATATACCATTCATATTCATTTATTAACATTCATTATGCAATAAAAAAACACAATAGATCTAGTGCACACTGCATTCTAACTCTAACATATTCATTCATTCATTCATCACAGACCATTGCAATACATAACAGAAACATTCCACACAATGACACAATGTTTTACTGTGGTTCACCCCTCTGGGTTACATCCATAAGGATATGGCATTATCTGCTTCTTTATTCATCTTCATAAAGTCATTTCATTGTGCACATTACATCAAAACCGCATAAATTCACATGTATAAGTGAGGTTGACCAGTGTCACACCAAGATCCACAGCTTGTGAATTGTCCCTTAGTTACAATCCATAAGTCTTCAAAACTGACTCAGCATTATCTCCACAACTTTCAACCAATGCTAGTAACTACGAATCATAACTTATCAAAAACATACCATGACATGATCTCCTCAAATATTTCCATACATATTTATACTTCAAAAATGGGTTAAAATATTTTACATCAAAGACCGAAACCCTAACCGTAAATAGATTAGGTTTGTCCACATTACAACCTCCTATGCACGATTCATCCTCGATCCAACCATTTCCTCATCATGTTGTCCTTATTTATTCCTTTGACTTTTCCTCTTCCTCACACTTATTTTCCCTATTTCTTGGAACACTTCTTTCCCTGACTTATGGTGTGCTTCTTTTCCTTTACTTTCAACACACACTCCATTTGTGGTCCCATTTCTAATTGTTTTCCATAATTGTTGTGCATTTATCCAAAATAGCCTACTCCAACAACAAACATATGTGAAAAAAACTCCTCAAGATATACCCTTACCTTCTTAGTACATGCCTTGAATTCCTTAAGGATTTCTTTGTCTTTCTCTTTGTGCCTGATTTGTTCCTCCAATTCTTTAATCCTAACATCCTTTTCCTCATTTTGATGGAATAAATTATTGAGGTTTTGTTCCATTTCCATGGTGAATGAAGTGCCTATGAATGATATGTTGAGCAGGTATTTGTTGATGTCTTATTCCATTGGAGTCTTTGAGATATTAGACAAGGGGTTTCCACTAGTAAGTTGGAGTTTTCTTGTTTGTTGTTGCAAAATTCTACTGGTGGATTTGTCGAATTTGAACCTCTTAAAGTTTTTCCACCTTTTTGGGCTTGTAAGGTGTTTGAAGCCATAACCTGATTTCATCGACTGGAAGATGAACTATGGTGAGAGGAATTTCTACTGAAGCTCCTAGGATTTTGATGTCCATAGGAGAAGCATCATTATTTAGTGCTTCTTCATCCTTGTTTATTTTCTCTTCTGCAAGTGCCTTCACTGCAACCTCATATGATGCCATTTTTTCTATTGTTGCTATTTAAAATTCTCCTTTCACTTTCTATGCCACCACTATTTCTACTGCCACCATTGATGCATCAAATTTTTATTTGGTCTTGGCTTCCTCTTTCTTTCATTTCTTCTTGATAGATTCCTCTTTATTATTCTAAAATTTATCTTTATTTCTTTATTTCTTGTTTGTATCTACCTCCTCTCCCCTTGTTGATTGAGAATTTGTAGTTGTTTTCATGGCTACCACTGTTTTTGCTACTTCGTCTTCTTCATCTCGATTTCGTTCCTCTTCTCGATATTTTTCCTAATATGAGATCCTTCCCAAAGGTTTTCCTTTCTACTTGGAGATAACCTCTTCATATGTTATGGTGCCACAATGAATCTCCTCCTCTTCCCACTTGGATGAAGTGTATTCCATGTTGTTTTTTTTATTTCTTCAATATTATTTGCCCACTTCCTTTGGGTCACCTCTTCAGAACCTCTCTTCTTTGAAGAGAAAATATAATAGTGTGTCTACTTCATCTTTATCATGTTTGATGCTTTCAAAGGAGTATGATCCGAAACAAAATGGTATAGGGGGGAATATATATTTCTTATCAATATATAGTGAGGCCTTGTATCCATAGATCAAATTCTAATGCATGATTTCCTACAACACTAACCTTTTAGGAATGAACTTGGGGAGTAGATGCGGATATTTGATGGATCCATATATCCTTATGCATGTCATGTACTCTAGGAGATACCAATATCCTATTATTTTCTCTATTTCTTGAGCCTTGTTGGTCATGCATGGAGTGGGTGAGTTGAAGATGAACTGGTAAAGTGGTTCTAAGAAGTAATCATAAATCTTGTGATACTCGATCCCATATTTGTGCTCCCATAGAACTTTGCAATATATGTGTATGGGAGGGTCAGTTGGCTACCAGGACCAACCCATATTTAGATATTGATGGCATACACATACCATGTACAATAGGTAGGAGGAAATTTGGAAGTTGGGAAACTCATTGGGGGTGGTCTCCTTGACTGTTCTGATGGAGTCCTCTAGATATGCTAATAAAATATCAACCCAGTTGAAGGATGACCCCATGTCGATGCAGTAGTATATGAGGGGCATCAGGAATAAGGTGAACTTTGATGTGTCCTATTCCACATACAACCTAAATATCAATTCCATAACATATTTCTATGAATTCCTCAACAAACTATTGGGATATTCACTTGAGGGTCTTATTTTGAATGTATTGTCAGGATTGTACTAGATTTTTCACAAATTGTTTTCCTTGTGAAAAAATTTCCTGATGAGATCTTCCTCCAACAATAGACTTCCTTTATCTAAGTGATAGTATGAGGCTATGGTAGATTCCCAAATGATAATATGGGTTTCCCATTGGAACTGATTGTATATCTATTATCCAGGTCTAAATGATGGATTATCCACGAAAATGCCTCTGCACAAGGAGAAACTATTACATGAGATGCCACCCTATGTAGCCACAATTTTTGGATGTTCTTGAATACCTTGAGTTCATATTCATATTATGATTCTATAGGGAAACTCCATTTCTTAACCATTTGGAAGACTTCACCCCATTTAAGTGAATTCATCTTCTCTATGAATCTTGTGGTGTCATCGTAGATAGGCCCTGAGGTGTCTTCTTCCTCTTTTTCGTGGCTCCCAATTATAGAGGCCTATGTCATGGGATATTTTAGTGTATATTTGTTTTGGGTAGACATATTTGAATCTACGATAGGGACGTTCAACATTAATATACCAAGACATTAATAAAAAATACTATAATCTAATGAAAGAACATGACTAGAATTATTTCCTACAATTAAGTGAAGTTTATGATTTTGGGAAGAATCGAGAAGTTAATGATGATCTCATTAAAACAAGCTTATATTGATTTCTAAGGACTTACTTGTATTAATATCAAGAGGAGATTCATCATCTAAAGATGAAAGGATAATTCATGACATAGTGAAGGCTTAGTGAAGCTAGATCAGTTCAAAGGGAGGAGGAGAGATTGAGTGAATCGACATGAAAATATTTATCGATGACTATAACAATAAATGCGCCAATATGGTATCGATGTTCATCATAGAAACTTCAATGGTATGAGAATAATGGTATCAATGGAGATGTTGTGAACTTCATCGGTACAATGGAAGGAAGTATTGGCTCCAATGAGGGGAAGCTTGTCAATATTGAGAAATGAGTATCAATGCTAAACATACAAACTCTATTGGTATGCAAGGAAATGCATTGATTATGTTCAAATTAAATACGCCGATATGGTGAACAAGTAACTGAAGAAATCATGTCAAACTCACCATCGAATGGAAGAGAAGACCATCATAGATCATAACAACCTTGCTAGTATAGCCGACACCGATCGTGAATGTTGGAATACTAAGAGGGGGGGTGAATCAATATTATGCACTTTTTACCACTTTTAACTAGAATATGTAAAAATCAATTTATCAACAATATCTCACTTATGATTTATTTCAAGATTTTATGAACAATGCCATTCAACAACACATAACCATATATATATGCAGTACACAATAATTTTACGTGGAAACCCAAATGGGATAAAACCATATATTTCTTTCTTATATATCAGAAGATTACATTCATAGGAAGTACCAACTCCAAAAATTATCTAGCACCAACTGGAAGGAGGAACCAACCCTCTGTTTACAAGATCCAACTTGAAGGAAGCTAAAAATCCCTATATTTTCCAACTGCAACTAGAAGGACACTCCAATCCCCTAATTTACAGGCTCCAACATGAAGGAAGCTATGTCTCCTTGTATTCTCTAGTACCAAATAGAAAGAGGCTACAAACCCCTTTCCTTTCCCCTTCCTTCCTTCCTCCCTGAAATATAAATGGAGACTCAATCTGTCACTGATAATCAACCTATCACTTCCATTTTCACTGATACTAATACATCATCATCATCAAAACCATATTCATTCACATGAACCATATGAAAATATCACCAAGAACATCTCTCAAACATATTCCCAACATCACTAATACATGCCTCGAACCATATGCCAAATATGTGCCTCCACCAAGTTCCATAACATCCATGATAAACCATAAACCATGTACCATAAATATACCTAAAATAATATTCCCAATATCACCAACATATGTCTCTATCCATGTGCCAAAGACTCTTCAAGATATGCCTCAAGTATATACCATAACATCAATATATAAACCTCAAAAACACATATAAAGACATAACTTTAATCATATAATCAACTCGATGCATAAGATCACAACCAACAAACCTTCCTCAACTTCTACATCAAGATGATATCATCTTCATTGACCTTTTCTTCAGCTTTGCTGGACAAAACTGGGAAACTAGCAGTGCCTCCATTGACGAGTGTTTTTCAACTCGTAGGGGATTCCTTGAACACCTTCTATATGACGCACGAGGGCCTACTCAATTAGGGTTTTCAGATAACCCTTCTCCTATATGCAGCTCTGAGACTTTTCACCTTCTCACTCCTTTGCTTCCCTAGATTCACTACCTCAGACTCACTAAGAGATCACATACTTTCTTTATTTCTTGATGTAAATGAGAGGCTCTTGATGAGTATTTTTACTTTTTCAAGTAACTCCTTTACTTGAATTTAGGGCCAAGCTATAACTTCTAGTTTGCAACAACTTTTCTCCTTTAATTAATTTTGGGTCTAACTTGTAAATTCTTTGACCTTAGATCTAGGGATTCTTGAGCATACTTTGGGGCTTCAAATTTAAGAGAGAATAAATTATCAACCATGAGGAACTACGTGGAATACCACCTACCATTTTAAATTAAATGAAGAGGACTATCCATCTATTAGGTTTCTGAATACATTTGTAATTTCCTACATCCTCTTTTTCCTCAAACAACTTCAGGCTTATTGACCACACCTCAGGGATTCTTGCAAAATTCCTAAAAGAGTCTTCTCATGAGGGCCATTCTTAAAGATACTCCATAAAGGGACCACTTTGGAGACTTCTTAAAATATACCCATTACTTCTAGAGGCTTATAAACTTCTTCTAGAGTTGACATCAATGACAATAAATTTTCCAACAATATCCCCCTTTAGCATTGATGACAACACTCATGCTCCCCCTATGACCAACGCAAACAATGAATTCATTATTTCTCCCCCTTTCTGAACTATATTCCCCCCTTTGACATCAATGATAAGGGGTAACTCCCCTTGAAAATTTCTCTCCCCCTTTTTTCTTTGCCAAAAATCCATGTAGATCACTTTGGGGAAGAAACTCCTCCAAGTTTTTTTCGAAGATACTCAAATGTCTCTCTTGGGAGAGGTTTGGTGAAGATATCTACAATCTATTCTTTTGTCCCAATGGTATCTAACTTGATATTGTTTTATGTAACTTGTTCTCACAGAAAGTGAAACTTAATCAAAATATGTTTGGTCTTGGATTGCATCACTAGAGTTTTGGAGATACTTATAACACTGGTATTGTCAATGAATATTGATGTGGGCTCATCATATTTTACTTGTATGTATTCCATGGTTTTCTTCATACAAAGTAACTAAGTACAACATTCTCCTATTGCAATATATTATTATTATGTTGTAGACAATGATACTTAGGAACCCTTCTTACTTAACCATGATACGAGACAATCTCCCAAGTAGAAGGTTTCTCCATTAGTACTTCTTCTATCATTAATGCTTCCTTCCCATTTTGCATCTTTGTTGGTGACCATATTTATCTCATTCCCTTTCGGATACCACAATCCAAACTCTGTTTCTCCTTAGAGATATTTGAAGATCCTCTTTACTTCCAGAACATGATTTTCCTTCAATGTTGCTTGAAATATTGCAACCTGTCCAAATAATTGCATTATATTTGGTCTTGAGGCTATCACATAGATTAGGATACCAATCATTTATCTATAGAGTATTTGATATAATTCCTTAGATTAATCATCTTTTCTCAACTTGCAATCAGTCACCATAGGAGTTCTTACAGGTTTGCAATCTTCCATTCCAAACTTCTTCAACATTTATTTGATGTACTTGGTTTGGGAAATGAAATTACATTCATCTAACTGAGATATCCAAAGTCCCAAAAATAAGGTCAAATCACCAAGTAAGGACACCTAGAACTCATTTTTCATGTATTTGGAAAACTTCTTACTCATTCTGTCATCATCACTTCCAAAAATGAATTTCATCCACATATACTTCAATGATAAGTATGTTGTCTTGATCCACTTTTATGTAGACATTGCTATCTGTATTTCCCTTTCTAAATTCTTATTGCTACAAGTACGTGTGCAACCCTGGATACTAGGCTCTAGGGGATTTCTTAAGTCCATATAGATATTTCTTCAACCTGTAAACATAATCTTCTCTTTCTAACAGTAGAAACCCTTCTGGCTATTCAATGTAGACTTCTTCTTCTAATTCAATGAATTCGAGAGTCAAATTTTCCAATCCTGTTATCTTCTCTTTTTATATAGCATTTGCTTCCAAACACTCTAAAGTGCTTGAATTTTTTCAGTCTTCCCTTCCATAGCTCATATGGATTCTTGTCACTGTTACTTCTAAGCATTCATTTGTTCAATATATGAATGAATGTATGTACTTCTTGTATCGAAAATACCTCACCCAACTTGGAATGTTTCAACATGGTTCTAGCCATCTCTCGTATAGTTTTGTTCTTCCTTTCAACAACTTCATTTTGATGAGGTGTCCTAGCTACTGAGAATTTCCTTTTTATTCCATGATATTCAAAAAATTCCATGAATTATTTTGATATGAACTCACCTTCATTTTATTATATCAAGCACTTGAATTTCAAATCAATCTCATTTTCAATCATCTCTTTGAATATCCTAAAAAAATTAAATGCCTCCAACTTTTTCTTGAGAAAGTATATTGCAGTCATTCTTGTACAATCATCAATAAGTAGCATGAAGTATTGTTCTACATTTAGTCCTTTTGTTCTCATTGGTATACATAGATTAGTGTTCACAATATCCAATGGTTTTTTTGTAGAGTGTTCCTTCATTCTAAACTCAGTGCTTGTTGGTTTTCCATGTAGGCAGTGCTTGCACATAGTATTGGCTAGTTTTGAAATTTTAGGAATTTCTCTTACTAATTAATTTCTACTTATTTTGAAAATATTTTCAAAGTTCATGTGACCCATTCTTCTTTTCCAAATCCAAATTTCATTACCCTTTCCCAAACAACATATTTCCTTTCCAATTTCATTTAAGAAGTGTATGTTGTTCAGAGTTCTTATTGTTGTAGCCACCAATTTTCCTGATCCTTCTTTCCTTATATCACATTTATTTGAGTTGAATGGGAATGTGTGTCCTTGATAACACATTTGACTCACACTTAGTATATTGTGATTCATAATTTTGACAAGTAGAACATTTTCTACAATGACATCTTTACTTCCAATCTTGACTCTTCATTTTCCTACAATTTTGGTTGAGTTGTCATTTCCAAATGAAACTTATCCATATATTTCTTTCTTTAGAGTTACAAAACTATCCTTTTCCCCTATCATATCTTTTGAACAACCACTGTCAACATACCAATCACTTTTTCTTCTTTGGGATTGTAGAGAAATAATAAATTCTTCAGCGTTCAATTTATCCTTCTTATTTTTCCATATTCTTGATGGTTATTTTACATGACTGTTGAAATCCTTCTTTGGTTCCTTTAGAGGAACAGTCAATATGAAATCTTTGGCCATGTGTACAAAATTGTTTCATTTATAACATTCCACTTCATCATTTAATGAGCCAAAACTATTATAGTTTCTTTTATATGCTTTATGAGGATGTATGAGATAATTAATTATCAAGTAGCTTTCATAATTTCTTTTGTTATTAGCATAGGATCTATATGTTGGACACACCTACCACACTTAGAGGGGGGGTGAATGAGTGTGGGGTTCTTTTTCCAAAACTTCCCTCTTGCACAAGAACTCATCAATTAGCATTCAACATTTATTCATTACCCATAGCTGTCATTTATAACCAGTTAGATGTGAGCACATATCAACAACATATATCAACAATATATCATCAACAAGACATCACCATAATGAACACAAAGAACACAAGATGTATGTAAAAAATTCTTCTTATTACGGACTACAATCCTTGGGGTTTATCAGCAACAACTAAATAGAGTACCACTCTGTAAGAGCCCCTACTCTATAATGCAAGACTCAACTTACACCCTCACCACCAACTGAGATGAGGCAATAATCCTCAACAGATATCAATCTGTCAAAAGGTATGTGACCTGTCAGTAGTTGAGCCCGTGTGTGCATGTGCCCTAGCTCACTACAGCCCGTGTGTGAACGCAACCAGTGTATAATACAATAAGCGTATGCTTCTGAGAAACATGCTCAGATCCTCTACAACCTGCAATCAATTTCTCTTCTGTCTTCCACTATCCAAACTGACCCACAACTAGTCACAACACATCCAAGCTCTCCAATAGCTTGCTCATGCTCCACAACAAATCAATATGAATGCTATCTCAATCATGTATAAATAACTAGTATACCATAGCAATCATGTCACTACTGAATCACAAGAATGTTGCTCACTCCATCAACCAAATCAACCAAACCGAGCCACATCATAGAAGCCGCACCAAGAATTCCCTAAGAATTCACAACACATCAAACAATAGTATCCATCGAGACAATAATGTAACCATACCAGTGTCTCAGTGATAGACCTGAGGCCATAGAATGTAGATCTGGAACCTGCCTCATCATCCAAGAGCTTGGCACCAACTCAAACAAAAATATCCATGATTTTATCCACTCCATGCTCCCTGTACACAGTCAGCCCGCATGTACACTCACCCTATACACAGCCAGCCCATGTGTACATGCACCCTATACACAGAGAGCCCGTGCAGACATAAAAAAATAGGTTTTTTTGTGAATCCGAGACTTTTGTCGTCAAGATCTCTGACATTGTTGAAACTTTGATGCGTCCATGAGTTCCTCCTCTCTCTCTCTCTTCCTTAGAATAGATCTTCAATCATGCTCAAGAGATCTACATCAATAAGATGCTCTCACAAGAAGCTCTCCATCGATACTCAACAAGATATTCACAAGAAGCTCTCCATTGATCCACAAAAGGATTCTCACCAAATGTACATTTTACAAGAGATCCTAGCTTCTTATTTATACTTTCATCTTCTAGGTCACTTGACCCATTTTTAGGTTACTTAACCCATTTCTAGGTCACTTAACCTATTTTCCTTATTTTAGGGTTAACCACTTTCCATGAATAGAAAGTTCTCCAATACTTTATCATTTAAATATTCCTTTTTGATTTTGTCACTTCATTTTATCATTTAAATAATCCTTCTTGATTTTGTCACTTTACTTTATCATTTAAATAATGATTTCTTCTTTTCAAGCACTTTGACTTCTTTGACCTTTTGGGGCTTGAAGCCTTCATATGGGGGTCCTCCAACTTCAGAAGGCCATAACTCTCAAACCGTGAGGAGTTATGTGACATTCCACATACCACCGGAAATGGCATGACAAGAACTATCCATCTAGGATAGTTTCACCAAAAACTTCATTGATCTTCATATCATTAATCCACATGCAAGCATGGTTCCTCCAACCGTTCTTCTAGGATAACTCAATTCGTAAAGCATATTTCCGTGTCACATACCTACTACCTCAATCAAATTTGTTTAGTCTTCTGCTGAATCAGAGCCCCCAAATTACCTACAGAGGCCTAGCACAAGCTAGCTCTTTCTCTCTCCCCATTCTCATGTGGTCACGGGTCATGGTCATAGTTCAAATAATCGCGGTGCCTCTTTGTATTTCACGCCTCGGTGCTATAGGGGTGTTGAATCGTTCGACTCTACAACCACTGAACCCCGATAGGGCTAGCGTCCAGCGAATAGGGACAAATCCCAATAGGGCTAGAGAACAACCAATGAGGATAGGCCCCATTGCATGGTTAAGTGGAATACATGTGGCAAAGGGGAAAGTGCGACATAGTAGTCGACAGGACAGGAGGGGGCCCCACTTCACACGCCACACTATTCCGGACCCTCCCCCCCCCATTAAAGGTAGAATGGCAAGGGGGGTCTGGAATTCACCTGAGCACCGTTGATCAAGGTGAATTAATCTCAACCGTTTGAGAGTTGCACGTCCGATTCAAGACCCCCCCCACACCGCTAAAGGAAGAACAAAAAGGGGGCTCTGGAATGAGATCTCAGTGGTAGGTCTGGGCGGGTGGACTCTGGCCATCCAGATCTTCTCGTTACTTACCTTAATGTGCATTCACGCCCCGGCTTAAAGCCGACATCTCTTCCTCACATCTAATGGTCGTTACAGACCCTGAGATCCTTCGAAAGAATCTCGTCTGTTTAGTGGGGTTTATCATCACAAGAGTCCAAACTCTCGATCACGAGACTCCCGAATTCTCGATCCCTAGTTTCCCGATGCAGTTAATCTCTCGACACGTAACCTCCGTAAATCAGACGGTCTAGATCTGTCCCAGGATTTCCACCATGGAAAGTCTCGATCTCTCGTCACCAGGACTTCCGATCCCGTGATTCCCGATTCCTTGAAATGGGTAATCTCATGACACCTGGCCTCTGTCAATCGAACGGTTCAGATCTATCCTGAGGTTTTCACCATGGAAAATCTTGAACTCTCGTCACCAGGACTTCTGAGTTCACGATTCTCGATTCCCCAAAATGGGTAATCTTACGACACGTGGCCTCCGTCATTCGGATGGTTCATATCTATCCCGGGGTTTTCACCATGGAAAATCCTGAACTCTCGTCACCAGGACTTTCGAGTTCGTGATTCTTGATTCCTCGAAATGGGTAATCTTACAACACGTGGCCTTCGTCATTCGGATGGCTTAGATCTATCCCGTGGCTTTCACCCCTATACACTGGGGTTTTAACCCTCAGGTAACTCCTGACAGATCCAACGGATGTCGGGTTTTTCAGCCAAGATCTGACGGCTCAGACAGGATCCTAACTTGTGCATTCTCCCACGACTTCCTAGTCGTGGAAAAATCAACGGTCAATATGTTCTCATGGACCTTGGGGATCTACGATCCCGATCTCTTCGCTACCCATGAAGACACAGAGAAACCAAGTGGTAAGGCGTTTAACACCCTACTTTCTCCTACCAATCTAATGGTCGGGTGTGACTGCAGATTTCCTGACGGAATCTCGTACTTCGATCAACACCTATTTAGGGTTAAGGTACTTAACCTTCCATCTTCTTCTTTCGATCTGAAAGTCGTGAGTGACCACAGATCTCCCGACGAGATCTTGTCTGTTGATTCGATAATTCATCCTTATGCTGCCATATCGGGTTTTCAAGAGGATCGTTCCTCCTCGTGCAGGGTTACTAAGGCCTTGCACCTTCACATTCTCTTTCCCTGTTCTTGATGGAATTTTCAAGGAGGGTATCTCTATGGGAAGATTTTTACCCAGGGTACTATCTGAGGCATATAGGGTACCTTTCTCCCACAAATCAGACATGCGGTCTGAATTAAGTCGATAAGCATATAAATAGTGATTTATGAAGACATAAGCCATACATAGTCTTTCCATTATAAACATTCATCTACCAGTATTGATCAAAACACCATACAGACATTCTTACAATGAAATCATTCATAGTTTCACAGCTTATGGGTATAATTATCAGAATAAAAATATATATTTCAAGATGCCAGAGGAAAAACACTTATCAGAAATAACACTAGGGGTTAACCAACTGCTTAGAGGGGTGCTCGTTTCCTCCCAACCGTAGGCTCAGCGACTCCCAGTGGATTTACCACTAGCCACCCCCGAGATGAGACCACGATGTTGTGAGACTGTGTCTCTGTCTGCCAGTGACCAAAAGTGAAGGTTACTCTCCTTCCTCTCTGTTATCACTCACTCTGCATATTGCCAGAGTTATCTTCCTTCCCTTGCGTCTGCCCCCATTCACTTCTACCCCACGCCTTATCCTCTTGCGAGGTTGCGTGTGGCGCGATTTCCCTCGCACTGGTCAGTCATGATGGCTCTACGAATGAGCGGTTCACCTCCCCATCCCTCATTAATTCCTGAGGAGCTGTCAACCTGCCAGCCTGCGAGACATTTAATTCGAGGCTAGCGAGCCGCTTTTGGTTCTCCGGGCCATTGGAGTCCAAATACGGTACTAATTCTCGGTGGAAGTTAACGCCACCTTTCCAGGTTCCTTCCACCGCCATCGTGGTCTCTTTTTATGCACATCCCCTCTCAGCAGTCCTACAATATAAATTCATAATTTTATTCACATTCATTGACCTTTTCCATAAGGTCCATTCACATCACATATTCACATTCATGAGTTTGCCATAGTTCTGGCCAGTCCAGTTATTTTTACAAACTGGGGGAAACACAGTGTTAGAATTCCCTCCCCCTTAAAGGAACATCATCCTCGATGTTCTTATCTTTTAACATGAATTGTATGTACCGAAGTAAACAAAATCGGATATGCCTGTCTCATGGAATCCTCCATTTCCCATGTAGCCTCATCTAGGCCAAAATGTCTCCACTGCACCTTTACCTGTGCAATGGTTTAGTTCCAAAGTGGGGTTTCCTTGCTGTCCAATATGCATTGGGGTTCTGGTAGAAATTCTCCCTCCAGTTCCACCTGGATCACAGACCAGTCAATTATATGATTAGCATCATGTACATATTTCTTCAATAATGAAACATGGAAAACATTATGTTCTTT
>ML780219.1:198171-221192 GCA_009831015.1 Picea engelmannii | reverse complement strand
CACTCTATCTAGAACCTCAAAGGGTCCACAATACCAGGGTGCCAACTTGGCACAAGCTCCCATTTTCAGGGAACTCCTTCTGGGCTTAATTATGAGATATACATGGTCTCCCATTTTGAACTCTCTTGGAGTTCTCTTTTGATTAGCATAACGTTTCTGTCGGTTCTGAGCGACCTTCAGATTTTGTTTTATCTGAGTCACTTGTTGTTCCATTTCTTTCAACATGTTGGGTCCAAAATAAATCCTATTTACAGGATTACTCCAGCTGACTGGAGTATTACACAGTCTACCATAGAGGACCTCAAAGGGACTCATATTTAAGGATGCTTGGTAGCCGTTGTTGTAGGCGAATTCTACCAATGGCATGTAGTCTTCCCATTTCTTGGGTTGATGCATTACATGCATCCTTAACATATCTTCTAATATTTGATTCACTCTTTCTGTCTGTCCGTTGCTTTGAGGGTGATAGGCGGTGATAAACAATAATTTGGTCTCCAAACCAGCCATCAGTGATTTCCAAAAATTGGAAGTAAATTTTGTGTCTCTGTCAGACACTATCTCTTTCGGCATACCGTGCAGTTTGAATACCTCTTTCATGAATATCTGGGTGATATCTATCACCTTGCAGGTTGATTTCACGGGGATGAAATGAGCAGAATTTCTCAGTTTATCCACCACTACCATAATGGCATCATTCTATTTGGTTGAAGTTGGAAATCCAGTGATAAAATCCATGGAGATGGTTTCCCATTTCCATTCTAGGATGGGTAAAGGGTGTAATAGTCCTGTTGGGTGTCAATGTTATTCTTTAACCTGTTGGCACTCTATGCATTGGGCCAAATGTTTGGCTATGTCCTTCTTCAATCCAGGCCAATAAAATTGTTTCTGGGTGGCAGTGATCATTTTCTGGTATCCTGGGTGACCAGTGTATGGTCTTTTATGTAGTTCATCCATAATGAACCTCTTCAAGTCGTCACAATTTGGAATGTAAAATCTATCTCTGTAAGTGAGCAGACCTCCTTCGGTCATCTGGTAGCCTTCATATTTTACTCGAGAGGGTTCTTGTTGTAGGTATAGGGTCACAATCTGAACGAAATGATCTGTTTCTTGTGCATTTCTGACTTTTTTCTTGACATATGTCTCGCAGGTACTCACCGCTCCCAGGTGAATTGTTTTCATGCTTTTGCTAAGGGCATCGGCCACCCTATTTTCTTTCCTTTTAATGTGTTTGATTTCAAAATCAAATTCGCTAAGGAGGGCCATCCATCTAGCTTGTCTAGCATTGAGATTTGGTTGATCAAACAAATACCACAATCCACAGTGATCTGTCATAAGTACAAATTTTCTTCCCAAGAGGTAATGCCTCCACATTTTCAAGGCATGCACTATGGCAGCCAGTTCTAGATCATGAGTCACATAATTGACTTCATGTTCATTCAATTTTCGGGATTCATAGAAAATCACACTTCCTTTCTGCATAAGTAATCCTCCGAGCCCTTCCTTACATGCATCTGTGCACACAAGGAAGTCAGCTGTTGGGTCAACAATTTTCAACATGGGTGCATGGGTTAGTAGATGTTTCAAGGTTTGAAATCTTTCTTCACATCGCTGTGTCCACAGGAATTTTGTCCCCTTCTTCTAGAGGGCAGTGATTGGACAACCAATCTTGGAGAATCCTTTTATAAATATCCTATAGTATCCTGCCAATCCCATAAAGTATCTGATGTCTGAAACATCCTTTGGGGTAGGCCATTCCATGATAGACCTGATCTTGTCAGGATCTACTGCTACCCCTTCCTCAGATAGAACATGTACCAAGTAATGTATTTGCTTCTGAAAGAAGTCACATTTGTTGAATTTAGCATAGAGTTGATGCTCTCTTAGCACTTGCAGCACAAGTCTAAGATGCTCTTCATGTTCTTCTCTATTCTTAGAGTAGATTAATATGTCATCAATAAAAACTAGTACAAATTTATCTAAAAATTTACTGAGTACATTGTTCATTAAGCACATGAAAGTGGCAGGGGCATTGGTTAACCCAAATGGCACTACCACAAACTCATAGTGACCATACCGTGTTTGGAAAGCGGTTTTATGGATGTCTTCACCCTTTATTCGGACTTGATGGTATCCCGACCTCAAGTCATTTTTTGAGAAAATAGACACACCTACCAACTGATCGAATAGATCATCGATCCTGGGCAAGGGGTACTTGTTCTTTATGGTTACTTTATTAAGTTTTCTATAATCTATGCACAGTCTAAGGGTGCCATCCTTCTTTTTCACAAATAGGACTGGTGCTCTCCATGGGGACACACTGGGTCAAATATAACCCTTATCCATCATTTCTTTCAATTGTAATTTGAGTTCCACTAACTCATGTGTGCTCATCCTGTAGGGTGTCCTAGACACTGGCACCTCTCCTGGTGCGAGCTCTATCGAGAAGTCAATGTCTCTTCTTGAAGGTAGACCCGGTACCTCTTCCAGAAACACATCTCTATATTCTCTCAGGATAGGGTGATCACCAGGGCTTGGTTTAACACCTTCGATTGTTTTCAACACCTGTATTGCATATAGGGGACATCCCTTTCAGCAATACTTTCTCATTTGCAGGGATGATATTTGCCTCACCGAGACCAGTTTTCGGATCCCTTGGAGGGTTATCCTTTTTCCTTATTTGCTCACACATTCTAAGTTTTTATGGTAATAGTCCAATTTGGCTTTATGGGTGGCCAGCTAGTCCATACCAATCAACAGATCGTATGATCCTAGGGGTAATACGTTAAGGGTTGCTTGGGTGGGGAATTCACCCAACATTAACTGGCAGGCTGGTATGATCTCTGCTACCCTTCTTTTAGTGCCAGTGGCTAACTGTACCAACCATGGATTGGTTTGTTTTTGTGGCTGTAGCTTACACTTATCCACAGTCTTAGGGGCTATATAGCTCAAATTTGAACCAGGGTCAATCAAAACAGACACCAAATGGTTGAAAATCATACCTTCTATTTCCACCACTGAATCTTGGTGGTCAGCTTGGTTATTATCAAATGCTGCATAAATCTGCGGCACACTCCTTTCCACATCATTGACTGTGGGAGCTTCCTGAATGTTATAAACTTTTCAACTATTCTGTTGTCGGTGTGGACAGCCTCTCAGGAGATGCTCTTCTCCGCAACCCCAACATTTCAAAGGTTATTTCTTTGGGTTATTAGTCTTCACTGGTATAGGTCCAGAAGTTTTACTTCTATCCACCGAGGGAAAGTTCTGTTGGAGTACACTCTGGGCTGGAAAGTTCACTCTGGGGTTTTTCTTGTAGTTCTTAAATCCTGAGGATTTGATCCTCTTTTTCTGAAATCTCGAACCACTCTTCTATTTCCAGTCTCCATGAGACTCTCCCCGATGTCCATATTGTTCATGACAATATGTTGCTTTTTGAATAATGTCTTCTAAGGTCTTTGGCTCATCAAATTCAATTCGGTTCTGGTATTCCTTGGGTAGCCCACTGATGAAGCATTGTGCCTTCGCCTTCTCTGCTTTGATGTAGGGTACATATCTCAATAAGTCGAGGAATTTGTTGACATATTCCTCTATAGTGAGTTGCCCCATTTTGAGTTCATAAAACTCTTTAGCCTTCTCGTCGAAATATCTTTCCGACAAATACTTCTTTCGAAAGTATTTTTCAAACTGTTTCCAAGACAGGTCCTCCTCACAAACCCCTTTCATATTCTTAAGGTCTTCCCACCAGATGGAAGCCTTTCCATTCAGATTGAAGTGGCCACTCGGGCCTTCAAATTCTTTGAAAAATCATGGACTCTGAAATATTTCTTCAGTCCAAGTAGCTAGGCCTCGGCTTCCTCTCCCTTCTTTATCTCACCGTCGAAGGAGGGAGGTTTGGCCTTTCTGAATTCCTCAAATTTATGACCCTTGGAAGTATTTTGCTTCTTCTGTTTTCTTCAACAATAGGAATTGGTCCTGATGCTAGAAGAGCCTTCTGAATTTCCATCTTCCTTCTCTATGGAATCGTCTGGCATTGGTCCTTTACCTCTGGGGTGGACCTTTCTTGAGGTGATCCTCTCAGTATGGCCACTGATACAACCATGTTTCTGCATCTCGGGTTCATGCTGCATTTTTCGTTGTAGGTCGGATAAGCTCTACAGTAAAACTGCATTAATTTCAGTTTACTTTTCTTGTTCTTTCATCATCCTTTCATTGTCGGCCTTGCAGCTTTGCAATTCAACCATGAGACTCCTCACAGTCTTGGCTAGATCTGGAGGGGTTCCTATTGCTCTTCTTTCATCAAACTCTTCGTCTCTATTGTGGGAGACTTCTCCCATCTCTTGGTGAGTCACCATTTTCTGCGTCTGTAAATTCCCACGGCTGATCGTTCGCTTGGCAGAAAAGACAAACACTGGTTGTTAGTCAAGAGTTAGATACATTTTTATAACCTGCACATAAATTCATATTTTCACATGTATACCCATATAACAGGAGTTTTTCATTTGGGTCTTAATCCTTATCTATCCAGCCATCTCAATTGCAAGAGACTCTACCTACTTTAATAGGTAGCCATCGTAACACTAAAACAGGACAACGAAGTTCACATCCCAGATTAAAGTTTCATCCTGCAATTCTTCTTCTTAAGGAGAAAACACAGATGACAATGTATTCTTACGCGGCTCATGCCCGAGCCCAAGAAGGCCAAGTGTTGTAACCATGCTCTGATACGACTTTGTCACATACCCACTACCTCAATCAAATTTTTCTAGTCTTCTGCTAAATCAGAGCCCTCGAATTACCTACGGAGGCCTAGCGCAAGCTATCTCTTTCTCTCTCCTCGTTCCCATGTGGTTGTGGGTCATGGTCATAGTTCAAATAATTGCGGTGCCTCTTTGTATTTCGCGCCTCAGCGCTACAGGGGTGTTGAATCGTTCGACTCTGCAACCATTGAACCACAACAGGGCTAGCGTTCGGCCAATAGGGACGAATCCCAACAGGGCTAGAGAACAGCCAATGAGGACAGGCCCCGTCACATGGTTAAGTGGAATACGGGTGGCAGAGGGGTAAGTGTGACATGGTAGTCGACATGATAGGAGGGGGCCTTACTTCACACGCCACACTATTACGGACCCCNAAGGGGGGTTTGGAATTCACCTGAGCACCGTTGATCAAGGTGAATTAATCTCAACCGTTCGAGAGTTGCACGTCTGATTCTGGACCCCCCCCCACCGCTAAAGGCAGAACTACAAGGGGGCTCCGGAATGAAACCTCAGCTGTAGATCTGGGTGGGTGGACTCTGACCGTCCATATCTGCTCGTTACTTACCTTAATGCGCATTCACGCCCCGGCTTAAAGCTGACATATCTTCCTCACATCTAACGGTTGTTACATACCCTGAGATCCTCCGAAATAATCTCATCCATTCATCGGGGTTTATCATCACAAGAGTCTGAACTTTCGATCACGGGACTCCCAAATTCTCGATCCCTAGTTTCCCGATGCGGTTAATCTCTCGACACATAACCTCCGTAAATCGGACAGTCCAGATCTATCCCAGGATTTCCACCATGGAAAGTCCCGATCTCTCATCACCAGGACTCTCGATCCCGTGATTCCCGATTCCCTGAAATGGGTAATCCCATGACCTGTGGCCTCCATCAATCGGATGGTTCAGATCTATCCCGGGGTTTTCACCATGGAAAATCTCAAACTCTCGTCACCAGGACTTTCGAGTTCGCAATTCTTGATTCCCCGAAATGGGTAATCTTACGACACGTGGCCTCTGTCATTCGAACGATTCAGATCTATCCTGGGGTTTTCACCATGGAAAATCCCGAACTCTTGTCACCAGGACTTCTGAGTTCGCGATTCCTGATTCCATGAAATGGGTAATCTTATGACACGTGGCCTCCGTCATTCAGACGGTTCAGATCTATCCTGGGGCTTTCACGCCTATACACTGGGGTTTTAACCCTCAGGTAACTCCTGACAGATCCAATGGCTATCGGGTTTTTCAGCCGAGATCTGACGGCTCAGACAGGTTTCTAACTTGTGCATTCTCCCACGGCTTCCTGGTCATGGAAAAATCAACGGTCCAGATGTTCTCATGGACCTTGGGGATCTACAATCCTGATCTCTTCGCTACCCACGAAGACACAGAGAAACCAAGTGGTAAGGCATTTAACACCCTACTTTCTCCTACCAATCTAAAGGTTGGGTGTGACCGCAGATTTCCTGACAGAATCTCGTTTGTCGATCAACACCTATTTAGGGTCAAGGTACTTAACCTTCCATCTTCTTCTTCCGATCTGACAGTCGTGAGTGACCATAGATCTCCCGACGAGATCTCGTATGTTGATTCGATACTTCATCCTTATGCTACCATCTTGGGTTTTCAAGAGGATCGTTCCTCCTCATGCAGGGTTACTAAGGCCTTGCGCCTTCACATTCTCTTTCCCAGTTCTTAATGGACTTTTCAAGGAGGGTATCTCTATGGGAAGGTTTTTACCCAGGGTACTATCTGAGGCATATAAGGGTATATTTCTCCCACGAATCAGACATGTGGTCTGAATTAAGTCGGTAAGCATATAAATAGTGATTTATGAAGACATAATCCATATGTATTCTTTCCATTATAAACATGTATCTACCAATATTGATCAAAACACCATACATACATTCTTACAATGAAATCATTCATAGTTTCATAGCTTATGGGCATAATTATCAGAATAAACATATATATTTCAAGATTCCAGAGGGAAAACACTTATCAGAAATAACACCAGGGGTTAAGCAACTGCTGAGAGGGGTTCTCATTTCCACCCAACCGTAGGCTCAACGACTCCCAACGGATTTACCACTAGCCACCCCCGAGATGAGACCATGATGCTGTGAGACCGCATCTTTGTCTGCCAGTGACCAAAAGTGAAGGTTACTCTCCTTCCTCTCTACTATCACTGACTCTGCATATTTCCAGAGTTCTCTTCCTCCCCTCGCGTCTGCCCCCAATCGCTTCTACCCCACGCCTTATCCTCTTGCGAGGTTGTGTGTGGCGTGATTTCCCTCACACTGGTCAGTCATGATGGCTCTACGGATGGGCAGTTCGCCTCCCCATCCCTCATTAATTCCTGAGGAGCCATCAACCTACCAGCCCGCGAGACATTTAATTCATGGCCAGCGAGCCGCTTTTGGTTCTCCGGGCCAGTGGAGTCCAAATATGGTATTAATTCTCGGTGGAAGTTAACGCCACCTTTCCAGGTGCCTTCCACCGCCATCGTGGTCTCTTTTTCTTCACATCCCCTCTTAGAAGTGCTGCAATATAAATTCATAATTTTATTCACATTCATTGACCTTTTCCATAAGGTCCATTCACATCACATAGTCACATTCATGAGTTTGCCACAGTTCTGGCCAGTCCAGTTAATTTTACAAACTGGGGGAAACAGGGTGTTACATCCCGTGAGGGATGTCACCATAAGGGGACCACTTTGGAGTTCATCCATTTGTGCACCTTATCAACCATGATAAGATAATAATGATTCATCTTTGCATCAATTCACCACTGCATCATATATATCAACTATGCATCATGTATCAATGACAACTCATTGATCCATCTTCATCAATGCATCATATCAATGATCCATCTTCATCAATTGGTTTCCACTTGGACATCTATCATTCTCATCAATGGAATCATATCAATTATCCATCTTTATCAATTGGTTTCCACTTGGACATCTATCATTCTCATCAAGGGCATGATATCAATTGGTTTCCACTTGGACATCTATCATTCTCATCAATGCATATCCATTTTTCATCAATCATCAATCAATCAATTTCTTGACATAAATCAATGACATCAATCAAACCAAACCATTTACATCAATGACATATGATCCAACAATCTCCCAAATAATCAAACCATTGGCATCAATGACAACATGATCCAACAATCTCCCCCTTTGGCATTGATGGCAATACCAACATTGATGTCAACTCCAATTACCAATTATTGATGTCAACATGTAGACAAGGCATGCTCTTCATCAATAGTCAATGTGACTATCTCTCCACATCAATCTCTCCCATCAATAGACATCAATCACATCAATGTGATTATCTCTCCCCCTTTGACATCAATGGCAAAGGGTCATTCTCCTCTTGGGGCTGCTTCCCCTGTCTTGTTGCCGCTATATAATCTCTCCCCTTTTGAACAAGGGATATCAATCTGATGTAATGTTGAAAATACATAGAACATACTACCCCTATGACCATCGTTCCCCCTGGAATTATGCCTCTGTGCTCTTTCTTCAAATATAGGTCTCTTTTATAGGTATGTATCTGATAAATATCTCCTCCTAGAATCATGGGATGAAGAATGACTCCCCCTAAGGGTATGTCTCCCCCTATCTTTTCTGCAAGATGAACAATATGCTACCATATGACGATCCTTGGACTTCTTCATGCATCAAACTTGTGCTATACCATTCATCATGAAACAAAATATATGTCAACAATGAAATAGAGAATCATGAATAATATATCCACCAAGTGCATCATGTACCAAAATGTGCCCACCATGCACAACACCCATGTACACCAACCATGTACATCAACAATGTGCCAAAAGATATGATCCATGAAATGTATCCACCATATGCCAACATGTGCATCTACCAATATGCCAAACATGTGCATCCACCAATATGCCAACCATGTGCATCTACCAACATGACAAACAATGTATCATATCACTCATGATACGTCTCCATCATGAACTAAGTGTCACAATCGTGTATCAAACAAATACCAATGTTGTGAAAATCAAGTAATACCATATATGAGTGTACTACTATGCACCAATACCAAAAAAATTGATGAGTCCCATACATGTATGCCAAGTCCTCCATAAAACATGTGCCAATCATCCAACCATATGTCTCAATATGTAGCCCGATCCATATGAAAAATGCATGCACCATGATATCAACATATGCTTCCAATAATACATCATAAGATATACCAACCATGTACACCACTATCATCACAAAATGATTAATCCCAGCAGATCAACATCAATCCATACTCTTGGTTTAGTGCCATACACCCAATATTTATTTTTATTATACCATTGTGTGATCTCACCATGAAAACCTACAACAAACAATGTTAGAACCTACAATAAACAATGTCAGACCCTGGAATACAGAGTTATACCATCACATCAAACTCCAATCCATGTGCATTGCCTTATTCGCAAGGCTTTTCAACATACACGCGGTCTACTGCACAACTGAGCCTGTGTGTACATGGCCTATTCAAGGTCAGCACATGTGTACACGTGACTGTCACCACTATTACCTGCGTGTGCATTAGTAAATGACACTTTTGAACTTTCCTTCAATCTTTCATTCTGATATGGTTGCTCTGTCTTCTTCACCCACTTCTGTAGATGACCCTTCTCTTCAGAACTTGAGCTCTAAGTATCCATCTTTTAAAAGATGTCTCCCTTTCTTACTTCATTCCTTCTTCTAGCCATGCTATGTGAAGTTCTCATCATGGACTTTATTCTTATGTTCCAACACTCCTAGGATTTGTGGTCAAATCCACTACAGTTGTAGCATCTCAAGGAGTTACAATGAACAACAATGTGTCCTACTTGATCACATCTCCAACACCTCATGGTGTTATAGATTCTTCCATTATATCTTCTTTCATAATATCTACACTCAATTTTTTTTTGACCATTTCCATTACATGAATAACAATACCCATGAAAAACACTTTCATACCTTTGCTTTGGTGTCCCAAGAATGGATTCTTGATGTCTTCCTTGCTTTGTTCTTTTGAAATTTTCTTTGCCTTGTGTAGATGGTTGTTTTGCAACATTGTCTTCCTTCTTTGATGGACTTACCTCATGCTTCTTTGAGGTGCTTGCTTCAGCATGTTTATCTTCTCCTTTGTATCCAAGACTTGATTTATCACATGATGGTCTTTGACATTCCAAGATCTCATCCAAGATTCTTGAGCTATTCAAGAATTTGTTTGACTTTTCCACCTTTTTTCTAAGGTCAACAATTTCAACTTCTAATTTGCAATATGAATCTTCCTTTTCATTTATTTGAATCTTCAATAGTTCCTCTATTCTTTTGGCTTCTTCAATTTGGGTCTTGAGATGGACAATAGTTTCAAAAAATTTACTAATCTCTTCTTCTACATTCATATCTTCTTTTCCATATTTTAGTCTTGTAATCTCTTCTTCCTTTTCTTCTAATTTAGTCTTATTGCTCTCTTCTTGTTCCTTGATCATTTCTTTTAACTTCAAGATGTGCCTTAGACTTCTCCAAAAAAAATTCTTAGTGTTATCCGAAAGATAGTTATAGTCTATATAATAATGATCACTTCTATATCTATATAAATCCTCTTCAATTTCCTTTTGAAGTTTTAATAGATTTCCTTCTATTCTTTTCATGGGATAAATACCATCAAACTTTACACAAACTATTTCTACATCTTCTTCTTCACTTGTAGAGAAAAATTCATCATCATCATTGCAATCAAGGGTTTTTGAGTGTACTTTACCTTCATTTGAAGTATCTTCCTTTTTTCCAACATCAACACATAATTCTTTGCCTTCATCTTCAAGATCTTCCTTTGTGCTATTATCACTTGATTCTTTATCTTCATTTGAAATGTTTTCAAAATCACATTTAGAAATAATGCATTCAAGAGATTTTGATGATTCTTTACCTTTGATGATCTTGATGGAGTGGTCTTCAATTTATTCTTGCTCTTCCTTGCTTTGATATGTCTCCTCTAGCTTTAGCCATAGATCCTTGGTGGAAGTGCATTGTCCCATGCTCTTTTTGATAAGGCTTGAGAGTCCACTAAGAATTGTCTTGAGAGCCAATGCATCATTCTTCTTTCCTTCCCTTTGAGCTGCAAACTTTGACTTGTTCTTCAAAGGAACATATCCACCAATGGTTGCTTTCCAGATAGATGCTCCCATTGTCTTGAAATAGACTCTCATCTCTATTCTCCAAGTAGAATAGTTTTCCTCATCAAGGATGGGAACTTCATCATCCATTTGTGTGTCTATGGATCTCCTTCAAGCTTGTTAAGGCTTGTAGTGAAGGCCCGCTCTGATACAAATTGTTGGACACACATACCACACTTAGAGGGGGGGTGAATGAGTGTGGTGCTCTTTTTCCAAAACTTCCCTCTTGCACAAAAAATCATCAATTAGCATTCAACATTTATTCATTACCCATAGTTGTCATTTATAACCAATTAGATGTGAGCACATATCAGCAACATATATCAACAATATATCATCAACAAGTCATCACCATAATGAACACAAAGAACACAATATGTATGTACAATTTTATTTTTATTACGGACTACAATCCTTGGGGTTTATCAGCAACCACTGAATAGAGTACAACTCTGTAAGAGCACTTGCTCTATAATGCAAGACTCATCTTACACCCTCAGCACCAACTGAGATGAGGCAACAATCCTCAACAGATATCAATCTATCAATAGGTACATGACCTGTCAGTAGTTCATCCTACATGTTCACGTGCCCTGGCTCACTACAGCCCATGTGTGAACGTGATCAGTGTATAATGAAACAAGCGTATGCTTCTGAGAAACATTCTCAGATCCTCTACAACCAGCAATCACTTTCTCTTCTGTCTTCTACTATCCAAACTAACCCACAACCAGTCACAACACATCCAAGCTCTCCAATAGCTTGCTCATGCTCCACAACAAATCAATATGAATGCTATCTCAATCATGTATAAATAACTAGTATACCATAGCAATCATGTCACTATTGAATCACAAGAGTGTTGCTCACTCCGTCAACCAAATCAACCAAACTGAGCCACATCATAGAAGCCATACCAAGAATTCCCTAAGCATTCACAACACATCAAACAATAATATCCATCAAGACAATAATGTAACCATACCAGTGTCTCAGTGATAGATCTAAGGTAATAGAATGAAGATCTGGAACCTACCTCATCATCCAAGAGCTTGGCACCAACTCAAACAAAAATCTCCATGATTTTATCCACACCATGCTCCTTGTACATAGTCATCCCGCGTGTACACTCACCCTATACACAGCTATCCCACGTGTACATGTACCCTATACACAGACAACCCACGTGGACATCAGAAAATAGGGTTTTCTGTGAATTCGAGACTTCTGTCGTCAAGATCTCCGACATTTCCGAAACTTTGATGCGTCCATGAGTTCCTCCTCTCACTCTCTTCCTCATAATATATATTCAATCATGCTCAATATATCTACATCAATAAGATACTCTCACAAGAATCTCTCCATCAATACTCCACAAGATATTCACAAGAATCTCTCCATTGATCCACACAAGGATTCTCACCAAATGTACATTTTACAAGATATCCTAGATTCTTATTTATACTTTCATATTCTTGGTCACTTAACCCATTTTTATGTTACTTAACCCATTTCTAGGTCACTTAACCTATTTTCCTTATTTTAGGGTTAACCACTTTCCATGAATAGAAAGTTTTCCAATACTTTATCATTTAAATATTCCTTCTTGATTTTGTCACTTCATTTTATCATTTAAATAATCTTTCTTGATTTTTTCACTTTACTTTATCATTTAAATAATGATTTCTTCTTTTCAGGCACTTTGACTTCTTTGACCTTTTGGGGCTTGAAGCCTTCATATGGGGGTCCTCCAACTTCATAAGGCCATAACTCTCAAACCGTGAGGAGTTATGTGACATTCCACATACCACCGGAAATGGCATGACAAGCACTATCCATCTAGGATAGTTTCACCAACAACTTCATTGACCTTCATCTCATTAATCCACATACAATCATGGGTCCTCCAACCATTCTTCCAGGATAACTCAATCCGTAAAGCGTCTTCCCATGAGGGCTTTCACCATAAGGGGACTACTTTGGAGTTCATCCATTTTTGCACCTTATCAACCATGATAAGATAATAATGATTCATATTTGCATCAATTCACGAATGCATCATATATATCAACTATGCATCATGTATCAATGACAACTCATTGATCCATCTTCATCAATGCATCATATCAATGATCCATCTTTATCAATTGGTTTCCACTTGGACATCTATCATTCTCATCAAGGGCATCATATTAATGATCCATCTTTATAAATTGGTTTCCACTTATACATTTATCATTCTCATCAAGGGCATCATATCAATTGGTTTCCACTTGGACATCTATCATTCTCATCAATTCATATTCATTGTTCATCAATCATCAATCAATCAATTACTTGACATCAATCAATGATATCAATCAAACCAAACCATTTACATCAATGACATATGATCCAAAAATATCCCAAATAATCAAACCATTGGCATCAATGACAACATGATCCAACACTATAAACTATAACCTTGTGTCCAAAATTGTTACATAAATAACATAATACATGGAAAAATAGTTTGGTACCTGAGTGTGGGGGATATTCTGAATGGTGCTTCTATTATATAATCTTCTTCTTGAGTTATTTCCATTCCTGGTTGTTGATTTTGAATTCTAGATCTTTTAGGTGGTGCATTTATGATGTAATATTCTTCTTGAGTTTTATGTATTCTCAAAAGTTCTCTTTTGAAGGCTTGCAATGTTCCTTATTGATGTGACCTGTAATGACTTCTGCATAGATTCTTTGTTTTGCTTCCTTTTTTTTTCATGAATACTAAACCCTTCTCAATATGCATCTGGTTGTATCATAGTATAGAATTGTTATTGTATGGCCTTTGATTGTTGATGATTTCATCCAACATTTTGGTGTTGTTCTGTTGCATGTGTTTCTTCTGAAGTTCCTTCCCTAGTAAGACTATTTATGCTTCCAATATTTCCTTAATTTTCTCTTTTCTTGCTGTTGACAGACCAAAATGTCCCATTTAATTAGATGAGGGAAAACTCTTGATGGAAGGTCCCAATTAGACTCACTCTCATTTGGAATAGCATTTCCGAATAAATTTCGGCATGGTTACTGATATAACTAATATACTAACTAAATATGAATATGAGAATCGAAGGTTCTCAGATTAATTAAAAATAAAAATTATAACTAACTAATTCTAAGCTAAGATGAATGATTACAGTTATAAGATGCAATCTCTATTTAATTCTAAGATAAACTATCCTAATCATGAGAAAACTAAAAAGTATGAATGCAATGAAATATTTATATTACTTGCATAAAAGAAATTCATAATACAAGTAACATGAAAATTCAATGGCATGACTAGTTAGAATCGAGTTATTGATTCGTTAACTGCATCATATTGTCATTGCACTCACTTTGAAAATCATGGTAACTATGACTAATGAAAGCATTAATTCAAAAATAATTTGTAAACCAAAATTCACATACTACAGTAATAGACATGCATAAATTGAATAATCGCATTCATACATATCAACACCATAATCTCCAACAAAAATGTCTCCAACTTCGAATTAACTTGCAATAAAAATATTGTCTTGCTACATTATGAAACCAAAATCCCTTTATAATGGGAAAGTTTCCATTTTATAATGAGGAGTGACTGTTTACATCATTATATTTGCAATCATGAAATCAAGACAGTTTTACAAAAAGAGACTCTTCATATTTCGAATCCAAAAATAATATTACAATAACTGGAGAAGGAAACATCTAGAAGAAATTTTGAAATTTGTAATCATCAACTGCCATGTTCCTATAGTTGATCATGATATTCTTTCTAGAGGGAATGATATCTCAATATTCTTTCGAGTTTGCTTGATTGTAATATTTCCAAGACTATTTCTCTATTGCAAACTTTGGTGTATACTTCTTCATAAAAATTCTCTATTGTGTTCTTGACAAAGAAATAGATTTTGTGGGTGAGTCGGGTGGGTCTCAACAAGTGTTCTTCAATTGATTCTTTCTCAAATTGAAAAAGATTCAGAATGTTTATTTGGATAGCTTTCTTGTTTTCCTCCAACTCAACCATTCTTGTGTTGGCATATGTTGTTTCATCTATGGACAACATTGGCCATATCCCTGCTTCTTTCACGAGATCACTTGAACTAATCCATAGCTTCATGCAAGTGTTGGTTTCTTCATTTATGGTAATATGTTCACTCTTAAAGAGAGGTTTGCAAGTGTCAAAGAGAATCTGGCATCTAATTTTTTCCCTCTTGGAATATACTAGAATTGTGGTAGGTGGATATTTGTGCATATCTTTCCAAATGTGCATTTCCTTCAAGGCTTCGCTTGCTTCTGGATGCATTTCCTTATTTTCTACCAATGTGATTTGTAGACTGAGTTGTTCCTCTCACTTCGACCATATCCTATTCAGTATATCGAGGAGTTCATTCTTTTCTGCAACGAGTTCATCACTCAATACTGATGCTTATGCCTTGATATATTCTATAGTACATGTTGATTCCCTGGTCTCTTCTATGGCTATCTTGATTTTTTTGTTTTTCTGCTTCTAACTCATTGCTATGGGTGTCTCGTTGTATTTTCATCCTTTTCTCAAATTCTACATTCATCTAGTCTCTTTTTTCTTGCATATATCTGTTCATATTTTCTGTATTGAGACTGCCATTTGCTTTTGCAGATTTTCTGGAAATCTATGGTAAGATTATATTTCACATCTCTCAGCTCTGTCTCCAGTTCAATGACTCTATTTTTGGCAGTGTTGAGGGTGTTGGTTACCTCAAGGACATATGAGGAGTTTATCCCTACAAAATAATGGAGTTCAGAGGCTTCTTGAACCATGTTTTCTTCAGGATCAAGCCCTAGTTTCCATTCTACTACCCTCCCTACATATGATTTCAACATTGTGTCTTCTCCTCTTTTTGTCTTGGCTGATCTCTTCTCGATACTTCTTTTCATTTTATAAAAATAGTAGTCTCCAATGGATACTACAGATCCCTCAAAATTTAGGGCTTGAGAGCAGAAGGAGGAATCTCCTAGAATAGTACTTATGGGAGTGTATTATTGAGGGGGTACGTTCACAATGCCCATATTGGGTGTTGATGGAGAGCTAGGAGTCTGGCTTAAATTTTGCAATTGTTCCTACTTCAATAACTCGTCTGACTTATTCTTAGCTTCAACTTCATTAGATACCCATTTTTTCTCTGCCTCATCAACTGATCTCTTGTATTCTATTTCATCGACCAATCTCTTGGATTCTACTTCATCATCCAACCTCTTGGATTCTATCTCATCAGCCAATTTCTTAGCTTTGGCTTCTTCTTCTTTCTTCTTTTGGAGCACATCCTATTGTGCCATTCAATCATGTTCTTTTCTACTCTTTGCCTACTTAGCTTTCCTTCTCTGGTAATCCTACTCAGCTTGGAATATTTTTTGTTCTAACTTTTCCTCCTTCTTGGTTTCCTCCTGTTATCTGGTGATGTCACTATCCTGCTCTTGTTGAAGCAATATATGGAACTAGTTTAGAGCTACCCTCTTTATATCTTATTGTTCATGTTCAATTTCCCACTTGGAAACATCATGGGGTAAGTTATGCATGGTTTCATCTTAAGAGAGGATCCCCTTAAACTTGTCCTCTTCAAAATCGACCACATGGATGTTGGAATTGCAATAAACTTGACATGGATGATTGCAAGCTCATGAGGACCATGACCTTTGCGCTCTCCTAGGCATAGGATTAAATCTTGTAGGGACTGTTCTTCTTTCCTTGCATGTTGTCCATTAGAAATAGTATAACTTTTGATGTGGATAGGGAAAACTTGCTAAAGTTTTTTACTGCTAATTTGCAATAGTGTAGTGACCCTTGACCCCATGGTTTGGTATACAATATCCCTCATCAAAAAATGGTCTGGGAAAAATTAGGGTAAAATGTGTGGGGATCTAATGGTTCCATACACCTTGATATATGAATAATATTTATAGAGAAACCAATCAGCTACCCCTTTCATCCCATTCCTGGCTTTGAAGGAAATTATGTGTCTTGGGAAACCAAACAAAATAAAGTGCAGAAGGGATAGGAAGAGCTTTCATATGTCATAAAGTGTTTTCTGTAATTAATGCTCCATAACTCAGATTAGTATACATGGATGGGGGGTTGGTTTCGGTCCAAGTTCCACCCTAGGTCAAAATATTGTAGAGAGGAGAAGATGGCATAAATCATGTAGGTTGACATATAAAAAAGGGCTTCTTCATACCTAGGATATTATTCATGTGTAGAAATATGTTGAAATACATGACATCTACCCAATTGAATACTTTCCTTGTCATGATGATGGTGTGTGCCAAAGGTAACCAATCGGTTTGAAAATGTGTGATCTTTTCTTCTCCATATAGTCACAAATCATGGCTACCAACATTTTGTAGGGAATCTTGAATCTGTGAGTATGAACTAATTTATGGCCTTGTTTGAGGGTATCATCTTCATCATCCCACCTTTGTTTCATTTTCTTAGCTGGTCCTTTGCTTGATTGGGAAAACCCTTTTAAGAGTGTTTCATTGAGAGAGCATGTGGGAATGGGAAGATGATATCTCGAGTTGATGTCTTCAAGTCTCAGGGATTCTACCTGCTTCCCTTGTTTTATCATAATGGTCTTTGTGGTTATAAAAAATTGTTTGAGGCACCATTGTGCTACCTCAATTTATGGGAAAAATAGTGGTCGAACAACTACTAGACAAGGATGATTTTAGGGGCTAAATTTCGCTCATGGGCTAATTTTCCATGGTTTTTCCCCCAAAAAGATTCTCTATTCTAAAAATTATTTGCCCAAATTCTATAGGATAAAATTATTTTACCTTAAAAATCGCCAAAATTTTATACAAACTATATAAAATACTTAGAAATTTGAATATTTTTACAAAAACATCGTCAAACATTTGATAGTTGGCATATGAAGGATTAGTAAGATTCGCCAAGGTTTCTACATTTTAAAATAAATTTCCATCCTTGAAATCATCCTTGCTACTAGATGGATGTCGCATCTTAGGATATTATGGTAAAATCCCAAATTCTCTTCATCCGCTGGGAAATCTGTAGAAATGAAGATCTTGTAGATTTCTTCAGAACCAGGGAAGTGATATTCACTAGTGTGATGATTAGTATCAATCACCAACACTTCAACTGGTCGAGACGATGATTCACATCCTACAACTAACTGGAAGTAAATCGAGCCCTTTGGTCTTTTTGGATTTTGTCTTGTCATGATTGATTATTAGTTGGTCTTGTATTGCCATGTTGAAATGAGTATCATCCAAATAAACATAACGTGTTAACTATAAAAGAATTAAAATAAAAATAAAAAAATAGGATACCTGTGATTAAGCGGTGACAATAATCGTACAATAACACTCAATGAAAAATCAAGACAGAACGAATGTTTCAGAAAATTATGATGTAAGATATGTCTGAAGAGCAAGGTTTATAGCTCTTAATGCACATTAAAAAATAGTAAATGTGCCATAAATCAGGTGTGATGGATTACTAAGAGGGGGGGTGAATTATTAATGGAGCAATTCAATCTGTTTTAACCACAAAATGCAAGTGTTATATCAATGTAGCATTGTCATACAATAGTTTCAGAGTAAATAAACAATGAAAAAATGGGCAATCATACCCATACATAGTTCATCGATGTTTTTACATGGAAACCCAAAGTGGGAGAAAAACAAAAAATGCTTTTTCTTATATGTATTTAAGAATTACATTCATTGGAAGAGCCAACTTCCTTTGTTTTCCAGCTAGAACTAGAAGGAGGCTCCAACCCCCTAGTTTCTCAGGCTACAACCTGAGGGAAGATCCAACTCCCCAATTCTATGGCTACAACCAGAAGGAGGATACAACCCCATATGTTCTCCAGCTACAACTAGAAGGTGGCTACAACCACCTGTCCTTGCCCCGTCCAACCACCCTGATGTAGAAGTAGAATGATGGAATCACTGTCACACTATCACTATGAGATATAGCATTGTAAATCTGTACCAACCTCTACCACTAACCTGCAACCAACCTTTACTACTGTGCTGCAATCAACCTGTACCTGAAATGAGCATGTATCAAACAAATATAACAGATACATGACCTTTAGTTCTTCAACGTGTTTATGTATGCGCCCTATCTGTTATGCAGCCCGCGTATGTACGTGTTTTGTCTATTATGCAGCCTGTGTATATCCTATGAAAACTAGGGTTTTCTTTCTTCTAAAAACTTCTAACCCTCTCCAATCTACAACCTGTCATTATATGTAGACTGTAACTATACCATGTACATGCATACTCATTCATATCCTTTACCCAAAGCATCTATATCCCTCTATTCATGTGCAATACAAGTGTGTGTAATCATAAACAGGTATAATAACCCTCACATGATCTAGAAATCAAACCCTTTCTGATATTCAACCTCTCAATACATCCACCACTTCACAAATACAAGATCTCAACCATGTACCACAAAAACCCCTAGCCATATTCCAAGAAATACAATATGTGCCTCAACTATAACAAGAAGTATCGATGATAAATATTGATTATACCGAAACTATATTTCTATAGATCTGACTTATACAGAAGATTCCATGCAACCACTAGTCTCTCTACAGAGAATCCCCAAATCTCCATAACCATTTCTCATGCATACATCAAAATCCTACTACTCATAGAAATAAAACATTCCTTTTGAACCAATGGATATATGTGATCTATCTTATCACTGTAGACCTTCATGAGAGCTTGATCTCAAAATTGAGAACCTCGACATCTTCATCTTCTCAAGTTTCTATGGATTTACCCTCATGTATGCACCCTAATACACTGCTAGCCTGTGTATGTACGCACCCTAATACACTTTTAGTCCGAGTACACCTCATACCTTAGGGTTTTTTAGTATTCGATGTAATTCCAAAAATTTCACTGTCAACCCTTTATGCTATCTCATAATTTCACAACTTCAGATGTATCAATGAGTACTTGCAATAAGCCTTACACAACAATAGATATTCAATATGCTCAAGTGTGATTAAATGAGAGACCTTTGCCTCTTATTTATACTTTCATGTAGCTTCCTCAATGGGTTACCTTCTAACCATCTTAACCCACTTTCTTTATTTTAGGGCTAACCAACTTCTAACCACTTGTCCACTTAACTTGACCACTTTCCACAATTAGTAAGTTCTCCATTAACTTTATTATTTAAATAATTTCTTTTGCATCCACTTTGAATTATAGCACACTCGTCACTTCACTTTATTATTTAAATAATTTATTCTTTGTAACCACTTTGACTAATTTGACCTTTTCGGGCTTCTAGATGACTCATGAGGGTTCTCCAACTTCACATGGCCATAACTCTCTAACCGTGAGGAGTTATGTGATGTTCCACATACCACCGGAAATGGAATGAAATGTACTATCCATATAGAATAGTATTACCTTCAAATATATCAAACTCATACCATTATCCATCAATCAAAATTGGGTCCATTACCCAAGACTTTGTGCTACCAGAATTCAGTAACAGAATTTCTTCAAGGGCTGACATCAATGACAACCAACTCAATTAATCAACAAGATCCCCCTTTGGTATTGATGGAAACACTCTGATGAAATACTGAAGTCGTGTCATGCAATACTGAAGTCATATCACTCATGCTACCCCTGGAACCATTCCTCTATTCTTTGCATCTGATAAATCTCTCCCCCTTTGTCACCAATGGAAAAAACATATTTCTATCTGGGGATGCTCCCCCTTTGTCACCAATGGAAAAAACATCTTTCTATCTGGGGATGCTCCCCCTAACTGAACTCTTCCTGAAACTGATATTCCAACATGAATTGTCCTCTTTATGGTGCTTCCTCGTGTAAATCTAAGACATATAAGATAAGCATTAAAAAACATTCATTTTGGAGTAGAAATTACTCCAAGCCTCTGGTGAAGATACTCAAAGGCTTCTCATGGAAGCAGATTTGTAAATATGTCTACCACTTGTTCTTTTGTGCCCACATATTCAACTCGGATGTTCTTCTCTACAACTTGTTCCTGTAGAAAGTGATACTTGATTGGAATGTGTTTTGTCTTGGAGTGCATCACCGGGTTCTTTGAGATACTGATGGCGCTTTTATTATCACAATAGAATGGAATGGGCTCATCATACTCAACCTGTATATATATCAGAGTTTGTTTCATCCATAGAACCTATGTACAACATGTTGTTGCTGCGATATACTTTTCTTTGAACATAGTTACCGACTTAACGATAAATGTGACCTCAAAACGAGAACTCTAGCCCTTAAAACCCATATTTTTGCGTAAAAAACATGAAAATCAACCCCCAAATCAAAAAGTGGTGCTACCGGTAGCACCATTTTTTTAAACGGGGTCAAAATTACAACATTTTTTGAACATGTAGCTTAGAAAAATCTTAAAATCAACACCTAAATCAAAAAGTGATGCTAGGTAAAACAATTTTTTTTTTCCTAAACATGAAAATCATAGCTATTTATGACCTAATTAATTGTGATATTGACAACAAAACCCTATGTAAATAAACAACCCAAAATTGCACTCCATTGAAAATTTATTTACAAAGACTATTTTTTATTTTTTTAATTTACATTAAAAAATAAATAAATAGAAAGAACAAAATCTTCGCAAAAAAAAAATTTAATGACAAAATAACACATATAAAAAAACATATTCTAAATTCAATTAAAAAAATAAAAATAAAAGATTAAAAAACTAAGTAAAAAAGAAAAATAACGAAAAAGAAACAAAAGAAAAAAATCGAAAATTAAAAAATCTTAAACGAAAACTTTAAAATTAAAATAAAAGACAAAAAGTTCAAAAATATATATTTTAAAAACAATATTTAAATGAAAACAAAACAATTTTAATAAAATCAATAACTAAATAATAAAAATAAAATTTTAAAACTAATTTTAAAATAAACTTCTAATCATATTTTAATAAAAAAAAATTTTTTTAAAGAAAATTAAAAACAATTTTGCAATACAAAAAGTATCAATTTTAATTGAAACTAAAGTAAAAAAAAATAGAAAAACCCAAATATAAACAAATTTAATAACATTTAAACAAAAATAAATAAAATACAATTTTGCAATTGAAATAACATAAAACTTTAATTAAAATTAAAACCAAAAAGAACATTACAAACCTACATATTATTGGGGTGTCGTGGGGGTAGATGTCCGACATCACCCCAGCCCCCACGAGCTAAGCCTTAGTCCCACGGGGCCAAGACTTCGCCCGTGGGGGCTGGGGTGATGTTGGGCATCACCCCAACTCCTAGTGCCCAAGAATTGGTCCCGCGGGGCCAAGTCTTAGCCTGTGGAGGCTAAGGTGATGTTAGGAATCATCCCAACCCCCAGTGGCTAAACCCTGGTCCCACGGGGATAAGGCTTAGCCCCTTGAGCCTGGGGCGATTCTCAAAATCACCCCAGCCCCCATGGGCTAAGCCTTGGCCCCGTGGCACTAGGGATTAGCCCCTGGGGGTTGGGGTGATTCCAAAAATCACCCCCCATGACACCCACGATTCCCATGTTGGGCATCGTGGGTGTCGTGGGGGGTTATTTCGGGCATCACCCCAGCCCCCAGGGGCTAAGCCCTTGTCCCACGGGGCCATGTCTTACCTCGTGGAGGTTAGGGTGATGTAGGGAATCGCCCCATCCACCAGGGGATAAGCCTTAGCCCCGTGGGACTAGGGTTTAGCCCCTGGGGGCTGGGGTGATTCCTGGCATCAGCCCAACCCCCACGGGCTAAGCCTTGCCCCCGTGGGATCAGGGCTTAGCCACTGGGGATTGGGGTGATGCTCGACATTACCCCCCATATCCTCCCATCACCGAGGAATATGTTTTTATTAATTTGTTTCTTTTTTCATAAAAGTTTACATATTTTTAAGTTTTTTAATAAAAAAATTAATATTTTTTTTGTAATTTTATGTTTTTTTTTAAGTTTTTTTTTTTT